>JARQTH010000733.1:206410-232328 GCA_030142595.1 Trachelus iudaicus | reverse complement strand
CCGATTCCCATCGTACGCGTAGCGTACCGTTTTCATTTCTTTCGCCTTCATCCATCATCTACTTTCATAAAATATGTATATATATATATATATATATATATGATCCTTTCTCTTCAACTCTTCAATGTTTATCATTTTTCTTACGGATACTAAAAATAAATGTGATATTAAAAAAAAGTCATTCGATTTTTCAATCTTCTATATCAATTCGTAGTTAAATAATTTCGTACAACTATTTACTTGGGAACTTGATCGTCTGTTATCTAATTACTTAGCAGCGTATGAAGGCTGCTGTGTTTTCCTTCACCCATTACTCCAGGGAAAATGCCGGAGGCCCAGAAAGTAACAAGTTGATTGCACGAGCGTCGAAGACAAGGCAGGTAATTAAGGGCGGTACAAAGGCGCGCGATGCCGTAACGCGCGCGATAACGCAACGCTTCGGTGGACTAAAGTGGGACTCTCTCTCTCTCTCTCTCTCTCTCTCCCCCCCCCCTCTGTCTCTCTCCCTCTCCTTCGTTTCTCCACTTCAAACCCGTCACCATCGGCATCCACTTTCCCTTCAAAGAGAGTCTCATCTAGGGACCCTAGAAGTACCGGAAAATGGAGAAGAGAAGAGTGAAGAAACGTTAGGTGCCATCAGGGAAATTGATGGAACCGTCTATAACGTACGAATAGTGTATAGATATCAGAACTTGTGCACGTACGTGTATACGTATAACTATATGATACTGGAAAGATATCCAGAAATCCTGGAACACACAGGGAAACGATATTCGGGAACCATGAGATACCTGAGAGGGTGATTTCCTATCGTAACGCGAGGGTGCCCGGTTTTTGTCGCGACGCACTTTTTGCAACGAGATATTGGATTTTGGCGCAGACTAATAGCATCGCCCGTGCGCGTAGGCTTAACGTTTTTACTAAGCCTTTTTCTGATAATTAATGTTTGTCGGATTGGCCCGATGGGGGCCAGATTAATGATCATTTTACCCGTTTGCCATTACATTGGAAGAAGTGCGGGGAAGAGAAAAAGGAGGCACGGCTTTCGCTCGCGGAATGGAAAAAAAAAAAAAATTGGTCCAACCTAGAAGCAAAGGGTGTCGCATGATCCAATGGGTACCCGCGACATAGGTATGTATATATACTTTTCGCACCCTCGTCGAAAATACCAAGCCTGACCTCCATCGCAACCACCATAAGCACTGCCCGCTCGAGTTCGCCATTGCTGCCATCGGTGGAAAAAGAAAATCATTTTTCACCAGACCTACAACCCCTTGCTTATCTACTTCGTTTTGCGCATGTCGGACTTAACACTTATGCCGGCCCTGCGTGCACGCTTGATGCCGGTTTGTGTGTCTCGGCAGGTCTGCGTCCTTTGTAGCCTGTGAAAAATTAAGGCGATTTCACACGAAAACTCTATTATCATTCCAATCTTAGAAACCTACGCTCAGCCAAGACTGAATTGTCGCTCAATTTTTTTTATCCTGTCCGTCCAATGCACCACAGACCCATATCGATCGTTATTGAAAAATCAGTGAATAAAAAATATTGTTCTTTTATTATTTCAACGAAAATCTTTGCTACAAATATTCAACACGCATATCGCACTTTAATTTCAATCCTATACGAAACGATCCCGAGAACCAGGAGGACATTTACTTTCGAGGAATCCTCGTAAAGCAGACCTGAGTCATCTTGATAAATCGGGAGATGAGCGAGCAAGAAGAAGTAAAATAATAAAAGCAGAAACGAATGTTAAGAGGTAAAAACAGTTGATACAGAACGCCTGACACGGCTAAGTGGATAAAGCCTGTTTAAAGGCAGACAGACGCGTGGATAATTCTCGGTCCACTCGGTGGAAGCTGGGAAAATTCGAGCTTATACCAAAGTGCGTCAAGCTTAACGGATAAACGTTATAGTTGGAAACAGGGAAGTCTAGCAAGACGGCAGGACCGTTGACTACCATGCTCGAACGAGCTTGAGCGAAATTAGTTATGATATGAGAGAAGATCGTCTATTCGTCCTGTTGGATGCTGTGAGGTATGTAAGCATAACCGTGCTTAGATCTTACGATGCAGTTCCAAGGGATCAGGACGGGAGCTCCAGGCGTACAGATAAGGACTTGGCGGAATAGGTAGGTACCTTCCAGGATCTCCTAAAGCGATTTCCTTCAGGATCAGACTATTTATTGCTGCCTGTTGCCCGACCTCTCTCACCCTTAGTCACCTTTGCCCCGCTGGTACTGCGCACCCTCTACCCTCATTCACGTCTATTCAGAATAGCATCGCTTTTCTAAAACGAAAAAAAAAAAACTGATAAAATCAACATAACTGTCGTAAAAACTATTTTCGATGCTGAGACGAGAATAAAAAAAAATGATCCCGAAGATGAGATACGTCACGTGACTACGAATAGAAGTTATTTGGCCATTTTATTTGCCTGAATCTCGCAGGTTTTGATCAGAGGGTCAGGATTGAGTCAATGTTTGTCCCGGTTTACGGTTGTCTCCTTTGATGTGATTAGATTTCGTCCAAGTTTATAACCCGTAAAAGAATCTGCCTCGGTTATTCTTCCCTCTACCCCTGTGCAACCTATATCCAGTTGGTTTCATCCCTTTGCTATGCATCGCGGGTAGCGAATGTTTTGCGATCGATCGGGTCCTTGTGCTCTCTAGGGCTTTGAGCGGCTGATGGGTGAGGCAGTATATAAGAGGACGGTGTCGACCTCCGAAACTGACTTTTCCTTCGAAAAGATCCGTATCCATTGGTACGCATAAAATAAAATTGAGGGTGCGACTCGTTCTTGCTCTTTGGGAAAATCGTGCGTCGTTGCCATTTTTTTGGATATCAAGTACAATTCACATAGCTGCTACTTGCTCGTATAAATATTCACTATTTATGTATGTGTATATATATATATATATCGCATCCAAAAAAGTGCCAATCACAGAGGATCGATAAAGCGTTCGAGCACAAGTTCGTTATGCATTGAAAAATTCATAATGGTGTTAAACGGAGATTATGGCTAATAAAAATGATCTCGACCTACGACGAATATTGGGTGAAGAATTTCCCAAGTACGTAAATTATATGCGAGTTGGTTCTGTTATCTTATCGTAACGCGGCGGTGCCTCGATAATGAAGATGCTAATGACGCTACTCCTATTGAATTAATTACCCTAAATGGCTAGAAAATTTCGATCCACTTCATGAGAAACTTGGCGAGGTTAGAGTGGATGAGGTTGATGGCGCCGAAGGTAAGAGAGAGTGGCTGGGTAAAGGTAAAGAGCATTACGTAATGGCTGGGTTATGCATGGATCGTAGAAATTTCACGGGTTATTTGATTTTCGTCGCAACCCCTATAAAATAGTGGTTTTCGTATATATCAGTTACCCCACTCGGCTTCCCTTGTACTACATATGGCACAGGTACGGACGAGAACACGGTGATATCGGGGATGAATTTTCGAATGTTTCAGGGCTTCGTGGAAACCCATTTCCAAGAACCACCCCCTAACTGGACAAGAACTTAATGCAACGTAAGCCTCGAAATTTGCCGACGGAGATGTGCACTCTATAAACTAATATGCGTATCATCGCGAAGGAACTCGTGGAGGTTCCAGGGACGTTACTGGGGGCCAATAGGGCGTCTAAGTTAAAAGGGGTTACACAGAAAGGGTGATAGTAAAGGGTGGCTGGCCAAAACGTGCTCGCTCACCGACCAAGGCGATCACTTCTCGCCGGTAATATAATCCTATATATATATATCTAACCGCCAGTACCGAGAAAATACGATCGATACCCTCACGAGGTATCGACGTGGTCGATAGGGGGTAGTTTTGAAAAAAATTTTAATAATTACAAAAATACACATCACGATATATTTCTCCAGAAGGATATAAATGTCAACGACACTGCGACAACCCTCTTAGGCATATCTCCACTGACTAGGCAATAAGTAAAACAACCCCTATAAGAGTCGGCCATTAACTAAAGTTACGTTCAAGAGTCCCTCAGGCACTTTAAACTATTTGCTATGTTTGTCTCAGTCTACGCTGGTTACAGGTATAGAGACTGTAAGAGTGCCGTAGCGTAAGTGCATATGGGTCCAGGAGCCTCAAGAGTAAGTTGCACGGGATGCAGTAACTATGCTGTCGACTATGCAGAGTGACAATCTTTTGAAGTAAAATGTGTCCAACTACCCCTAACTTCTAAGTCCATTCTATCTGCATAGAAAAAAAACATGTGCGACTATAATTTCTATAGAGGCAAAATGGTATATATGTATATAGTATACAAGGATAGAACAAGCCGTGCTCTACGGGCACGGGGAAGAGCGTGCCCGGTTCTATGCGCTGGAACTACCCTCTGGATCTCCTTGTAGACGTACATAAACGAACACCCTGTATGTACCCAGCTATGTACACCCAACCCCCTCCCGTGCGAACTAGCTACACGTGAAGTCATAAAGCCTGAATTGCTCGGAACATACATAAACCCGACCACCTTTGGGCTTGGATATCCCCTCCCCCCACACACCCCCCCTAGAATAGCAACCCCTTCGAGCATCTTGGTTATTTGCTTGCTTGCTCCAGGAATTGCTTTAATTAGTAAGGTCCAATATTATGAAAAATGGCGGATTTCGATGTCGGCGAATTTTCGAATGGAAATCGAGATTGAAAATCGGACTCGGTGAATCAATTTACAGATTCTTTAGAGAAGGGGATGATTTCGAGGGGTTGCGTCTTAGATAGAGGGTTATGAATAATTGTGATTATTGAATTTGGAGAACTTCGGGATTCGATCGGAGGTATGAAAAGGAAGCTTCGTACAACCAAGGAATTATTTACAGGTAAAGAATTATCTCGTATCGATTTTGCATTTATTTGTTCATTTAAATACGTGTTTGCGGCAAGATTACGGCATGCGCGGGTGAAAGGGAATCAGCGATCATGACCCGACCCGGGAAACGTAGCATGCCGTTCGAAAAACCCCGTTACGAAGGTTGATCGCGACACTTGGAAAGTATCGTTTAAACTTTCTCAAATTTACGATTGGTATCGCGATCTGCATGATTCTACTCACGATACTTCGTTCTTTGTATTTATCATTTTTATTACGACTCGCTCCATTATAAATCGAGCGACTACAACGAGCGTCATTTCAAGAATCATCTTAACGGTTATAAATCAATCGTATCAGTGAAATGCATTAAGTCTATTGTAAAGAGTGCACCAATTAGAGACTATTACGATAGCCCTTATCGCTAGGATGGTAGTAATTGATTAATTAATCGTGCAATTTTTATGAATTTCTTCGCTTTCAGTATACATAGACGCGATAGTAAATAGTTCCAGTGTCAATTAAATCCAACAGATGGCGCCGCGTTACACAAATAACAATCGTTACCCGCAACTCGTCGCGGCTTGAAAACTTTCCAGTCTTCAATTCCTAATCAGCAACCAATCCACACGTTCCTCCTAATATACCCAGGTTAGGCGTATCGCTCGTGACCTAGTTTTAACTCAGTTAATAACGCGTGTGTAAAGGCGCAGTCATTGCTGCAGCGAGAGGCATGTCTTACAAAGTCAAAAGTGACCCGTTCGTATGCATATAAATACGCCTTAAGGCAGATTCGTGTGGCAAGTGCAATTCGCGCGTGGTGCATGCATATCGCGACTCGGCGTTGCCCGATAACGCTATAGTGTAACGCAAGTCGTTGATAAAATAAGATAACAACGTGGGAGGTCCGAATCGTCAGTTATCACTGAGATGGCGAACGACACACCAGATGTCGATATTCAGGACGGCAAGTTGCTCCGGGTCTCGTGGCAGGGACTGTGCGATTTACGTTTACAAAATAAAAAGATAAGCTCGATATCGAAGTGCATTTTTGAAGGGGCACCGAGTGACCTGGGCTGCATCGACCTCCGTGATAACTGCCTCAAGGAAGTGCCAGACTTTGGAAATGCTCGTAGCGCGAATACCTTGCTCCTGTCCAGGAACGAGATAACCAGCATCCGCAAGGAGTCCTTTGAGTCTCTGCCAAATCTTCATGAGATCAGACTTACGAAAAATTGTCTCGAGGAATTGGGAAGTCGGATCTTCGCCGATCTCACTTATCTTTACACACTGAACTTGTCTTACAATGATATATCGAGTATAGCTAACGATGCGTTCGCAGGTTTGCACTTTCTTAAACATCTGGACCTAAGTCATAACAGCATCCCTGCGCTTCCCGACGACGTGTTCGCTGATCAGAGGTCATTGGAGACACTGATATTGTCCTGCAACGTTATTTCTGAGATCAATAAAAATAACTTTCGTGCTCTGGATCAGCTTATCGAACTCGATCTTCATCTTATCAGTATCACGGAATTGCGCGACGATATATTTATTGATTTATGCAATTTAAAGAAGCTCACGCTCTCGTGGGGAAAACTGTACAACATATCGTCAAATGCATTTTGCGGATTGGAGAGTCTGGAAGTGCTGGAGCTCAACAGGAACCTCTTGACCACGATATCCGGTGGTCTCTTTCGTCATCTGATCAATCTTAAGCGACTTATATTACCGTATAACGACATCACGGATATCGATCAAACGGCTTTTGAGAGTTTGACAAGTCTAAAGGAATTGAATTTAAGTCGTAATCAAATATCGTACCTGTCCGATGGTGTATTTTCGAAAATACCAACACTCACCCACCTCAATCTCTCCTGGAATCGACTATCGGATGTCCTGACACCTGAGATCTTTCAGGGGTTAGACAACTTGGAGGAGCTCGAACTCTGTCGCAATGGCGTCGCTACCCTGGAAAAGGGATTGTTCTCGAACTTGCCAAAATTAGTCACCCTGAATCTATCGAATAACTGTATCGCTACCGTAGAGCCAGGTGCCTTCGAAAATCTGAAGAATCTTAAGGAACTCAAACTAAGTTGGAACTATCTCGAGACACTTCCCGAGGATGGTTTTCAAGATCTTTCATCTCTGGAGAAACTCAGCCTCTCGTACAACAAGATCGCTGACCTCACGCCCGAGATGTTCGCAGGCATAGCTAATATCAAGGAATTAGACTTATATAAAAATCGATTAGAAATGCTGCCCGATAACGTATCGCGTGTACTGCTTCATTTGGATAAATTGAAAATAACGTAATTAAAGAGAAAAAGTGCGTATCACCGTTTATCAGTGAAAAAAATAATTACCCAAGAGACAATAGAGACTGAAACGTATCTTCGTTATGACAAAAATAAAATTAACTCCTAATCGATTAAGATTCACATATTACCTCGTATCGCCTAATCAAATCCAACGAATCCCATCGTCAATGTGTTCCTCGAAATCCAGCCTAATCAGACTGTATCAAGTACAATTTATCTCTAACATCCTCATAAGTCTGTAAGCCACGATTAATTATTGTCGCCTGACTAAAATAATTTTTACGAAAAAAAAAAAAAATAAAACAACGAGAGAAAATAAAAAATTACGATAACAACGATTTTTGTTAAAAGAACTAATTTTTTTATTCGCCCCAACCCGCCCTTGGCACTGATAAAAAATTCTACAAATTTTTTTCCATACCCAATACTTCATCTCGATCCAATAGTTATCGATAATAATTATAATAAAAGAAATTCAACAATGTTAAGGGCACAGGCACCAGGGAAAGGGTACACTACCCATAACCAGGGGGTGGTACTCTACCAGTTATCAGGGGATGCAAGACTATAACTCACCCCGGCGATGCGTTTAACCGGCACATTATCTGTGCGCCAATTAAGTACCAGCATTGTAATGCGCCTCATAACTCATCCATCCACCCTTTTGATATTCGCACAAGCGCGCAGCTGGCCCATATAACTCGCGGCGAAAACCCGTGGAAAGGACTGAACGTGACAGGGTGGTGGAATCGAGACGCGCTACCGGAAGTAACACCGACCGGACATGAATCGATTCGACCCACCCGATATATGTGCACATGCATATACGTAGGTAAATATAGAAAATATAAAGCCAAACAGAGTAAGAGCTACATGCAGTACGTACACCTATACGCTGTATACCTATATATACGCAAGACTGGAAGCAAGGGATGTTTCGTCAGGGGTGCCGTCGAGAATTCACTGAGTAACTCAAGAGCGATAGTAAAGTTTGGAAATTCACCTGAGGGGTGGTTTAGACCCTCCTATATATATACAAGGGTGGTCAAGGGAGTCCATCGAACTTTCCCAGCCCTTACGAAGAGACCGAAGGAGATCAATTCATCGATGCCGTGCGGTTTCCAGGAATTTCATCGCGGACGAAACTACCGAAATCGGATGTCGCAGTATCGATAATACGATTATCCGTTCGCTACTGAGCTTCTTTGGGAAAACAAGATTCGGTATTAAGGTGCGTTCACATCTCGTTATAGGATCTCCGAGCGATCTGACCAGCACTATTCAGTTTACATCTTCCGTGTCTCCCGTCTGGTCTCCAGCTACTGCATAATCGCGTTAGAAGTTATGGCTGGTACACATGGTTCGGGGAGACCTTGGTACTCGGAAGTACCAACTTTGGTTGCTCGAATCGTATACCTTGTTTATGCACTTGTTAAGGGTTCACACGAAACTTCTATTTTTCTTCCTGAGCAGCGTAGAGAAATGTCCGTTTAACGAGGGTGGAATGCGGACTTTTGGGCATCAATTTACGTAACGAGATACCAACCCCGTTCCAATCTGTTAATCTCTACCCCAAAAGTTATACCCACGAGAATACAGGCTGTTTTGAATATTGAGTCATAAAATGTCAATTAACATAATTAATTATTGAATTAATATTTTTGTATCAGTCACCAATATATATATATATATATATATATATATATATACACTGTGGGATTCTTATGACGCGTATAAAACTGCCCCGAGAAATTGCGATTCCTTGCACGGACTTCCAGTGGCGCAAAGCCCCGGGCTGAGTTCGACTACCTTAAGAGAAATGCTTTCTCGGTGTATAAGGGTTGGCAATAACTGCAGTGGGTCCGATGAAAACGCATTGCTAGCAGCAACATTGGCTTAATTATTCAATCGTCGCATTGCGGTAAAACTTGCCAGACTGGGCAGTGCTCCTGATTGTCTCGATATGGCTGGATATAGGATGACATTGAAATTTAAGGGTTCTGACAGGCTTTTCTTATTGCTGATAATACGTAGATTATCAAGATTTTCAGAACGGAATATATCCTATTCTAATACGTAGACCGGGGACTTGGGCGCCAGTAAATATGGGTTAAAGCCTTCCCGGGGCTTCCACGTTTCTTCAGGGGGTCGCTTTGGTTTTAGGGGTGAGTTTCCAGCCCCGGGCAGTTCCCGCACAGCCACCTGTTCGACAGACCCACTATAATAATTACACTGACCAGAACTGTGGGGAGACGACGTACTGTAAGCGCATTAACGTAAGGCGCTTATCTAATTGCTGACCAGCGCAATTACATATATTACGATTAGCCGATAATACACGTTGCACGGTGTCGAATGATCGCAGCAAGGATATAACTTGGGGTCACAAGGCTTTTCTGATATCGTTTGGATAAACTTGACCTTTTGCTACAGTACTTTGTAAAACTTTGTTATTTTTTTTTTTTTCGTTTTTCTTTTGAGAATTTCAATCTGTGCATTTTTTTTCCCTTCGGAAAACCAACCGTGACGTTTACATGTAAATGCGACGCCTTCGCGTAATCCCACTTGAGTACTGGAAATAAAGGGAGAGCGAGAGGGGACCATGTGAAAGAAAGATCAAGAATGGGGAAAGGCAGGGGAGAGACAGGGACGGCGAGAGAGTGAAATCGAAATAAAAAAAGAAATGGAGGACGAAGGGTAAGCCCACAAGGAAAAGTTCAGCATTTTTACCTCATGCATTATGGAGAAGTTAGTTATTAGACGTAAGACGAGCGTAAAGAGAGGAGGAATCCATTTCCAATAGCGCGACATATGTGAATCGCTCTAGAATGGCCAGGCTGGTATAGATTTTCAATTCAGCGAGATATTTTCAATATCGTTGTCGCACGCTATCCCTTACAGCTTCTCTGCATGCCTGTGCCGGGAGCGATGGATCTGAACGGTATACGAAAGAACGTTGTTCCAGGGAGAAAAAATATTCTTTGCTGATACACGAACGAGGGAATTTTGTTCGTCGTAGAACAAGCCGCACGATACTCCTCTCGTTTGGACGTACTGGAATAAAATTTTACAATTTTTTGAAATTGGATATAAATGGCGGGAAAATATGGAAATTTTGAATCTATAGACAACTCGTGCCCATCGCTCGTCACGACTACTGTATCCAACTCTTCCCACTAGATTTCTCATCCTCGATCTCCATCTGCTCGGTTATCGTATTATAACACGCCGTCGATATTAAATCTGTGTAAAGGAGCATCTTTGCCGGCTCTGAATCCTGGATAGATAATATATGAAATATCAGGATAGTCTGATACACTCTGGTGGACAGTGTGGATCCTGCCGTATGAATTTACGGTACTTCTTAATTTCACAAAAATTCATCTACGGACGTGTCACCAGACTGGATCGTAAGTCTATATATGTATGTTTGACGTTGGGCTACTTCGGAGACAATTTCAATATATCATATATGTATATATATATACATATTTTATTTAGTTTTTATGTTTTTTAATTATATTTCATAGTTTTGTACATATTTTGAAAATCAGCCTCAAACTAGCCTCACGATTGAATATGCTGGCAATAATTTGACGTACCCCAAAATTAGAAATTCAGGGTGTGAAATCGGCCGATTGCTCGGGGATATATATTTTGTGACCATTTCGCAAACCAGTCTGAAAACTGTAATTTTTTCGAGCTCCGATCCCGAAACAGCCACAGGTCCATAGAGTATTCGATTTATTGAAGTAATAGCCCCCGCAGTGGCCCTGTAGTTAGAGTGAAAAAGAATTCTGTGAAAATGTTCGAAAAGTTGGCCACGGTAAAACGCCAAAGTACAGTTTCCAGTAAAAAAAAAAAAAAAAAAATAAGAAAAAAAACCGAATAAAGTATAGAGGAAATAAAGAACCAGAGACGATCCCAAAGACTTCCTCTCGACACTTTACGACATCTGCAAGGAGCTGAGCTGCGAGCGCACTAAAAGTAGATATCACGGGGTTCTCCAGTTCCGGTTCAGCAGTTCAATCAAGCAGGTAGGCAACAAACCACTGCCGTTAATTGGCCACGGTACCAACTCCGGTTTTACGAGGCAATCCACCTAAATTATCCGACCTGCATTTCCGGCTGACCTAGGCACCCTGAAACTCCACCCCTGGAAATTACATCAGCCCTTCGCCATATAGCTCGCACTGTACGCCATACCTGGAGGAAGCACATAAACCCCTGCTACACTCGACGTCCTAGAGAAAATGCTCTCAAGACACGTAAAAGGGTTAAAAGAAACACATAAACCACCAAGATACCTGCCAGTAGTCACGGTGCGTGCCTGGACGGCCATCGCAGAAAAATTAGATAAAAAAATTCTAAGCAAAAAATCTATTCCCAAGCGTTAAAGTTCCTTCGGTAAAACCCCCCAAAAGAAATAAATGAAGAACCTATAAGGCTGATCTCACCCCGAAGAACTAGCACCTATACCAACCCCAGGACTATGGACGCCAACGACTTCGGCTTTACCGGAAGCAGTGGAGCGCCCCTTGAAAGTACTTGATTAAACTTAACTTTCCAACTGTCAGTAACAGCAGCCCAGGTCTGAGAGCGCGAAGCGTAGAGACTTCATCTCCAATGAAAATGGAGATAGTCAATCCCATAGAGGATCGGTCGACTAGAGGATCTTCAAGATAAACGCTTCGAATCGAAATCCACCAAGTTGGCAAACGTATTGCTGCACCTTAGTATTACTTAGGAGTTCTACGGTGCAGCAAATATATATATACACAGTTACGCGTGCTATACGCCTATTAAAATAACCTAACCAAAATCATCTATAAAAAACACAACTAAGAAAGAGCTTAACTCCTACTAACGTACCGAGCCAGATACTGTACTTACGTCATCCTGGCTTCAGTACGCCTTGCGGCAAAAATAAAGATCATTAAGGGAAGTTCTTGCGAGACACGGAACGGCAGTACGTAGGACAACCGGCACGTAAAACGTATTGTACCCGGTGAGGTGTGGAACCTCTTCCAGGAGCAACCTGGTTGGTTATGTCGTGCTAACATTCGCGTTACTTCTTTATGGCCACCGCAGAAGAACCTTGGTTGGATATACTATATTCGTCTAGTGTACGTATATACATATATATACGGGACTACGTACGCTGCACGTCTTAACGTCTCTACGCGCGCCATAAAGCTCATCCCTGGATCGTGACGGTGCATTGACTCGTAAGGCGGGAAAATACGAAAAATCTGCCAACCTCGGGATAAAATTGAAAAGCAATTCTGGGAAAGTAAATCTAATGCGCTACAAAAGACATTCGTTAGTACCTTTTTCTTTTGTACACATTAATTCCATTCTTTTCGTCAAATTATATATTTATAACCTTGAGTCCGAAATCTTCGCTCGAAACGATAACTGATTGATCGAGCATTGATAAACCCCAATGAATGATATATAGCATGACTTTTACCCGTTTCTAGCGATAATCAGTCCAAAAATTTATTTTAGATAATGTAATCTATCTGACAGTGTTTGAGACTTTGCTTCTTTGAATCATGATATTTTTTAACTGATATTTCGCAGCAGTTTATGTAATAAACTGATAACGTTACGGGTAAAAATCTGTTCTTGGTTCATTCTTTTTTTTTAATATTTACATTAATACTCAGCCGTGTTTCATACGGGATGTACTTATTTCCGTGATGAAAAAAATTCTTTTTTTTTCGTACAAGTTACATTAAAAGAAAAACTGTCTAATCCGATATTTCAGACTGATCGAAGAGAACGTAGCACACGTTATATATTAATATCACAAGGATAACCGACCGATGATAAGAAGGCAGACCGACCGCTGTACTTATAGCATAAGGGACGCCGTGCGTCGCGGATATCACACGCGTCGTCTGTTATTCCAAAGTAAACACACTTTGAGTAGATAAGAGGTTAGACTTAAGTGGCAAATAGAGGGAGGAAGGAGCAATGGCGTTCGAGTGGAGTCTCGTTTTTCTTAGACGTCTTTCTATGCCGTCAGTCCCCAAGTGCTTATTCTACATTTGATAAAGTGCTCGTCATTAACGAACCATCGAAGGGTAGCTTCCGTATCTTTTACCATAAAGTGTGTATATATATATATATATATATATATATATTTGACGAGTATCGTAACAAGCACGAAACGATACAATAGAGATCGAAAGATCGTATCCTAAAGAATGGCATATTTGAATAAAAAATATTTTTAAAAAATTTTAATGTAACATATAATAATAAATACAAAAACGTATCAAATGGGAAAATAAATTTCTTCATACTTTATACCGCTATATGTGTTAATGATATTCGGTCGCTTTAAGTATCGTATGGCACAGGATGGGGGATAAATGAATATAAGCGGTAGAGAAAACGTCGGATATTATAGATCGAACCGATGAGACGTACACACGCTCCCTATAGATCGTGACAGTTTGTAAAATGATGTAAGCCGCTTATACGGTATCCGATAACGTTGGAAAGCCACAGGAGCCGAGTAGGAATTTTACTGGGTGGAACGATAAATTATGTATCCGCCGCAGGAACATTCAGATTTTCATATTCGCCCGGACAAATTTATTCGCACGGTCGAACGAGCGATCGCATTAAACTCAAATAGAGCATCGCCTGCGACCGCGTAAATAAATTACAGTGCGCTCGCGATTTCGCAATTTGAAAAGCGATTTTTCGTACGGCAATATACGTACAGTGGGTATAGTATTGTGATACGACAATATATAATAGGTGTGTATAACAGATGGAAAATGCTACGGACAGAATATAATATATTTGCGCGTGCCTTTTTTTTTTATACCGTTGAAAATTGATGGAAATGATATGCGCAATGGATCTGCGCATGTCGTAACCGGAAGTAAAAATAAAAATAAAGGAAAAAGAAAATTATAGCTCGAAAGTCGGACTCTCGACTGCGCTTTCGAGCGGTGTTCACACCCACGTTAATCGAGAGTGCAAATTCCGCTTCGCAATTGGAAATGTGCGATGCACCGGGCGGCAGTCTGTAATCCCGTAGCCGAAAGTGTAATCCCGAAACAATATTTGTCGTCCGTGACCCGATCCCTATCACGGGCAAATCTATGCTTTCTGTTTTTCTCGTTTCTCTTTTATCCTTTTTGAATGGGTTCAAAACCGATTTGTAATTGAAAAGCACTGTTCCGTCGGGACGCCAGCGTCGCTGGGGGGGGGGGGGGGGGGTCGGTGAACGACGTGCCGGTACGGGAATGACGCCGTGGGATAAAATGAGAAAGAGAGAGAGAGAGAGAGAGGGGATGCTGCGATGAAAATCAGTCAAGAGGACCAGATGCCAGACAACGGTATTCTTAAATTCGGAAAAAATTGTTTCAACAATTCTACGAAGGACTAAAGAATTTTTTATTTTTTCAACAATATTTTCATCCCGAAATATTACAGAAACGAGCAATAAAAGTTAATCGTAAGACGCGAGAGAGATATTTATAGCGTTGAATCGATACAAGAGAGAAAAAAAGATGGATAAAAAGTACCTGCACGTGGGAAGAAAGATAAAACGTTATAACGCGAAAGAAGGATCCCAATAGCGTCGACGCTTCGTACAAGCACAGAGGGCAAAATTTCCCTCCGCGAATTCGCAATTACGTGTCGCTACTTTCCCATCCAGCAACGAGGGGTGGTTTATGAGAGCCGGGGATTCCTGCAAATTGGAAGTAACACGTTGAAAACAAAAATAATAGCGTTACTTTGCGGTCATGACTACGCACCGCGCATATTGTACCAGTACTATTATTATAGCCCGTATACCCGTGTATCTACTTCCACACATGTTACCACGATACGAAGTTCCCATATCAATTCGCACGTTCCACTTGAATCTGAAAAATAAGGCTATACGCAAAAAAACCAGAGACACAAAAAACATAGCAACGAGTGTACGGCCTACCCCGTGATGATGAATAATAATACGTAAAATTAAAAAAAAAAAAATATTGATCTCTCTGAAATTCTTCGAAATCCCGTAAAGAGGTCCTTCCAAGGATGGAACATATAGTTATAAGGGTGACAAATCAATGCCGGATGGCAGGGTAGGTAGCAGCATATGAGCTCCTATCTTATCAACGCATTATTCAACGACGGAGGCTGTTCGGGACTCTAACTGCCTGCATTTGCATAAATCCATAGATCTCCAACCCGCTCGGCTGCCTAGCCGTGTCTATCCATCTCTGAATGCATGCATACAGCAAATTACAGTTCCGCGAGCGGAATTGTGGTGCCGAGGACTCCGGGCCGGCACGGGACAAGGCAATATCCACTCTAGTTACGGCTTTGTATTGGATTGTTAACGACATCTCTCTATTTTCGGCATGCAAACAGATGACCGCCTTTACGGTCGGTCGCCGACGTCACTAGACGGGACATTGTCCTGCTTGAGTTTAGGATTGTCATGTAGATTAAGTTTAACATCCCCTTCGATGTTTTCCCAGAACCCACCCTCCACCCCTATTATCACCCATGCTACAGCGTACAGTTGATACTCGGCGTAGTACGGTTGATAGAATATGCAAAAAAAATTTCTAGATAAAAAATACAGCCTCCGCTTCCGCAAGGGATGAAAAGTCAAAATGGTCCAGTTACGATCTTTAGTCTCGCGATCGTTAACTGGTGAGAGAATTAAAATCAGGGGGGGACGAAGTCAAGAAATTTGTATGTCGCGAAGTAACAGCCATAAGGGTTGGTTCTGGGTATAGTACCTGTGTGTAAGGGATGCCAGGGATAGGGGGCCACTTCTTAGGGGCGGTTCGTTAGCAGAGAAGCCGGTAAGTCGTGGCGCAAATACCGTCGTCAACGGGGATGGCTACGTGTTCCGACGCTCTACGCCCTGAGCAATCCTCGTTTCTCACTACTACCCCTCGCCCCGCCAAAATCCCCACGTTGCATATGACAAATGCAATCTCACGGCAGACGCGCAAAACCAAAACGGGCGTCTAGCTCAGCCCTCTGTCTGCCTCTCTCTACCCACACGAGCGCGAACGCGCTCACGTACGTCCTCTGAAAATTTGTCAGTTGGGCTAGCACTACGCTATATATATATATATATATATATATATATATATATACATATATAGAGCTGCTATACAGAGGATATAGAGAATCGGATGCCTACCGACTCGATCGTACCTCGGGCAAATCGCACGCATTGGTCGACGTAATAAATTCTACATTTGTCCTGCGTGTGGCAGGAATTTACCATGTCGGACAGCCGTTCGATTGATTCGAAAATGCCGACGTGGAGGTTTTGGTATAAAATAATGCTTTTAAAAAAAATTTAAATATATGCCTCACTGTTAAAAGAGACATGGGGATAATATCAGATTGCCATTAAACCGGAAGTATGACGTATCCGTGAATCTTACTGTCTCCCTCTACATCCGAAACTCTCTGTCCTCAGTTTCCTCGTAAATTTTAATCGTATCAGATCTGACACTATTTTTTATTTACTTTTGCAGAGAACTGCTGAGAAATAAAAATATCCCTGTGGCGTCTGTTCTCGTACATGAAATTTGGAGAAGCGATGTGTCTGCTTAGTTGAAAATAACTACCAGGGATTTTAGAGCCGCGCAGACCTGCCTTATACTTAATCTAAAACCCCACGGATACACCTACAGCCGACGACACTTTCTACACGTAGCCGTCGTGCAGAGAGAAGCTAGGCGCAATAATCCTGAAGAACGGAGTATAATAAAGTTGATTCGCGAGTGCCCAACTCCACGAACCGTACGTGGCTGATCCGCTGTAAATTTTCCCGTACTCTTCCGCTGGTACTGTATCTCTTTCTCTCTCTCTCTCTCTCTCTCTCCATCCAGCAATCTCCCCACTTAATCCCTCTCCCTCCTCAACACGTCCCGAAGAGTCTCGACTCACACCGGTGGCACACCACGCGCTCGTCCATTTTCCAGGATTTCTCTTTCAGCGGCAGGATGCGAGTACCATCGTAAAGTCAGATCCTGATCCGGAGGATGCTGCGCCAATAAGAAGATGGTCAGCAAGGCGAAACTCCCTGAATCCTTGTGGACGTGACGTCCGAACTTGCACCCCTTTCCGGTACCGATATTTCCGGCGAATAAATACCGCTACCGGATTCATAGAATATCCGTGTTTCCTCCAGCCCCTCCCGATCGTCAAAATAGATCGAAAAAAAAATCTGAAGATCATTCGGCATGATCGAAATTTGTGCAATATGATTATTGGTATACGTGAATAATTCTTATCGGCGGGTTATTCGAATCGGTGGTCTCAGAATTATTTTCGGAATTGTCATGGCTGATAACATGACCTAGATAAACAGCGTCGGCTTTACGTGTCAAGTATAATAATGGAGAACGGGAACGGGCGGCCAGGTTAAACCGAGCCCTTCGCTGAATGTCTCTGACGGGTCCCAGACGAGTAGTTAATTAACACCTCCCTTGCTCTTACACCTACAACCTTCGACCGCGCTCGAGATCCTGCAGGCAGAAGGCAGTTTCTCCAGCATCCCTTGGACTACCGCGGCGAAACCTCAGCCGCCGTGGACCGGCCTGGAACAACCTGACTACCCGGTACCTCTCGACATTCGTAATTAAGACGCTCTCGAGGAAGAAAAGAAGGAGCGCTCGGCCGGGAACTGCGGCGTCTCATGTATTTTTAATTTAGATAGTGCCTAGCTGCGTTCAAGATGTAATAAGACACGAATAAAAGCCCACTTACATCGGAAGGAAGTCTTATTTCGTTAATTTAACTTCACCCCGGCCATTTTCATCAGACGTTTTATACAGGATCTTTTCAAAACGGTAGCTGAATAATCCTCCGTACAGGAGAATCTATGTGTATCATGTGGATGATAAAAATAATAACTTTGAACTTGTTATCATTGATACCTGTCAAATATCAGATACTTTTGAAACACTGTGTACAGGGTGCAAGAGGTATTCTCAATCTCGAGCTTAGATAACAGAAGTAACCCGCAAGCCCTAGTTTCATTTTTCGTATCCCTGCCTCAGGTGTTCGCAAAGCTCGCTTTTCCATCCTGTCAAGAAATCCTAACGGGTCGCTATGTACGTAGTGTCTGCTCGAAGATACCTCGGATCCTGAAAAATCGTATTCCGTGTATACACGTCGACCCGAGAAGTTTCGATTTCGAGATGAAGACTGGTGTTCTGGAAGTTGATGGATCCGTGATATTTGATATGAAAATTTCAAAAGCATCCACAATGGTACCAGTGTATTTAAATAAAATTTTAATCAATTAATAACCCATCTCTTGAGTATACGCAATGTATCTAAATTGCCATCCAAGTCATATAGCAGCATGAAATCAATAAAGATAAACCAACCCTTTAATCCAAGAACGGGAACTCAGGGTGCATCCAGCCAGTACTCAATAGCTCCTTACCTACCCTTACGTTCCTTTATTGATTTTCGATCTAGGCGTCGAAGCGCGAGAAGCACCAGGCGATAATGCGACTAATATCGTAAACGATAATTTAATCGCGCTTCATTCAAGCAGCCAAGCCTTCGTCGGAGGAGCAGATCCGACCAAGCAAAATGGTCCAGCGGCAGGCTTGTTCGAGGAATGCTGATCCAATACCTTGAACAGACAATAGGATGTAGCTAAGACTAACCTAGCCGTAGGTATATATATAGAGTCAAGAATCTGGCTGCTTTCAATTATGCTTCTTCCACCCCAGCATCCACGGTAAACGTTATATGTATTTTGCGCTACAGGATGCTCTTGGTTTCCCTAAATACAGTAAGAACTGTCACGATTCAAGGCTAAACTGGGAAGAACTTGAGGAAACGGTGGATCGCGATAACAACAGCCCTTTCCAGCGGCGCCTACCCGCCGCTGGAAACTACTACTACTACTGGCTACTATGCGTTAACTAGCCGTTAAGCAGAAGTTCCTTCTAACGACGTCGTAACGTCCCACTAACGACGTACTGATATAACAGTGCCACTATATCCCTACTGTCTGCCAATTAGAGAAAGGTTGCGAATCTGCTTAGACGCCAAAGAAAGTCGTAGGACTTTCTCGTTCAGGTATATCTACAGTGATGATTGTCCACATTGATAGATAGCTATAAAGATAACAAGCATTTAGTTACAGGCACCAATCATCAAGCCAGAGGTTCATCCTCTGTCCAGGGTTTTTGACAGTGGACACTCGTCATCGAATTCCCTGGCGCGATGGCCTTAAAGTGTGAGCGTCGCGTTAACGTCCGCATAGGGCTGGGACGTTAATTGATCAAATTACAGGGCAGCGGATACCGCGAGCGGAATCGAAATTGCAGCCTGTTTCAGATTCGTGGGAAAGGAGGGGGTTCGTGAGGTCCACACGGCAGGTGGGGGGGGTGGTATTTTCGGATTGTGCAGGAAGGGGGTAGTTGGACCGAAAGGGATGCTGCAGATAGAATCACGGCTCTGGGACCGTTAGAGAGGTGATCAGGATCGGTGAGGTGGTCAGGATGATGCTGATGGCACGGGGTCCTCGATTCCACCCCCTCCCCCCCTGACTGCCACCCCCTCAAGGGCACGTATATTGGCGACTGCCTACCACCCTCTACTTGGGTATCGGGGGATGCCGTTTCCCGAGGCTCGACCGGTCAAGTGTTCATTGCTGGTTCATTCGCGTAAATTCCGCTTTAATTAATGACTCCGCCAATGATTGATCGACAGTATCGCTGATTGGTGGTTGAGTCCTGTTGATTCGCGGCTGAATTTATCTCGAATTCTACCACGCTGGATAGGAGGAACTGCTGTTGGGAAGGGATGAAACGGACCGGGGAGGGAGGGTACCGAATGACGAGAGGGTGTAGGGAGCGTAGGGGAGGGTGGAGGATGCATCCGACGCTGACGCCGACGCCCGACGTCCGACCACCTCCCCCCTCGCCGTCCCCCCGGGCTCGACAAAACGCACTGTGACTGCTGCCCGTCAAGGTGTAATTTACAGTATAATTAACCATTCCATCCACTGACATAACGCATGACCGTCG
Organism: Trachelus iudaicus; assembly: GCA_030142595.1. Classification (NCBI taxonomy): domain Eukaryota; kingdom Metazoa; phylum Arthropoda; class Insecta; order Hymenoptera; family Cephidae; genus Trachelus; species Trachelus iudaicus. Next base: position 212,115 of record JARQTH010000733.1, on the reverse strand, counting down.
AACTATTTTTTTTTATTTTTTTATTGCGCATGGACAATTTTATTTACACTTACTTTACCGCTTCCGTGATCTTTTTGTTTCACTTGCGCCTTTCGCGTGATCGACTGATGCGAAATTAAGGGCGAAACATCATCGATTAGCAGTCGATGTGTATCGGGCTCGTTGGCTTGCGAAGTAAAGCGCTTGTGTGAAATAGACAATTGCTTTCTGTCTTGTATTACCTTTTTGAAACTATATCAGGCAACGAAATAGATTTTTCGTACTTCCGACAGTCACTATCGATCTTGACAGGTGTGAATCTTTACGCGAATAAAATTACACTGCGTTATAGTGCATATAGCTACCCGGTCCTCATGTTAGAGGAACGATACGAATATAACGATAAATAGTAAGCGAGGTAAAAAAAATGACGCGAGTCGAGTTCGTCGAGGGTTAAATCGATTTAGGAATACGTGTACCCACGTGAACGCACCTGCAGTTTCTAGTTTTATTCGTCGGTTCGTGCGCTTTAAATTCACTGACTGCACCATTGCACTGTCTACATTGATAGAGGCCGGGCATGCTTCGGAGGTAAAAAGCTCGAGAATTGTAGGTAGGGAGTGTAGGAGAGGAACTCGAGAGCAAAAAATATATATATAGAGAGAGAGAGGGGGATGACGAGAGAGATAAAGTTTATATGTGTGGAAATGTAAGAAAAGAAAGAGGTGCGAGAGAGAGGCAAAAGAGAGAGGTGTAGTCGGAGGAAGAGAGAGAAGAAAATCTTGAGAAATCGAAATTGCAGGTTTTCGTTGAAACGCTGGACTGGCCGGACGTGACCGGGATCCGAAAAATGCAACGAAACCCGCTCGGGCCAAGATAAATAGGATATTCCGGGATAAATGCTTACCTACGTGCTTTCAGGGCTATTTCCGCGACGCGGAAAGCGGACGGCCGTCCCGACGCCTTCCCACCCGTTGAATTTACCTAGGAAGCCGGCGAATGTCGCGCTTCGCGAATTTCCCGCTGGCTTCCGGAATTCCGCGAATTAAATGAACCGAATAATTGCACTCCGAGCGTGCTTCCCTAGTCCCGCTACCTTCGCGACTCTCCACGAGCTTCCTCGTACCCTCTCTGTATCCTGGCGTCCCGACGCCTCCGTCGCCCCCTTTCCAGCAACTTCTTGGAAACTCGGGACTTTTTCTTCTCGACGCTTCCCGAAAGCGGCGCTTACCTCGATACCCCTTTACCCTTCCACTCGGTAAAGAACCCGTACTCCATTATACCCACGTATACCCGGTGCTCCTGTAAACAGCGATCCCGGTAACTCTGTGAAACTTTCGAATTCGACGTGAGACTGGTCGGATCAAAACGGCGACAGGAGTGGTCATCGTCAGCGTGGAAGGGACTTGGACACTGATGGATTAACAGTGTCAGGTGCGCAACGACGTCACTTCCGGATGCAGGAGGTAAAGTAAGATTAAGTCACGTACCGCACGTTCGACTTAGGTTAGGACGGTAACGTAGCAGCTAAGGGAAGCAGAGAGTACGAAGGTGGGTGGAACAAGTGGAAACCGTAGGGGTTGCCAGTGTCAAGGGAAGCAGAGAGAACCAGGGGTTGGTGCGAATAGATGGCAGTTTGACAGGGAAGGGTCGTGAACTTTATGTCCATCCATCGGTCGCTCGGTCCATCCTGACCGGCGACCATCCCTTCGTCACTCGAAACATTTGGGTAAGCTGACTGACGAAGCGTTCCCGAGGGGGAACATCTGCTGTTGCGTAAACCAAACCAGGAAGAGAATCGCCAAGCGATTTTAGGCCTGGGTCCTTTACGATGTGGATTCCTCACAAGGACTCGTCGTACCAGCTGACCTTCCGTTAGGTTACGCAAGCGTACAGACCGTAGATAGGCCAAGACCCATCTAGGGGTTGTAAGAGAGAAATCTTTACCACCACGGTACTTTCATCTTGAACTGCGATATAACACCCCTCCCCCCGCCTTTCACGAGGCTATCGTGAGGGACGCAATTTTTACCGACGCACCGCGACGCCCGGCGACGCTCAACGCCCGAGTGGAACAGCCTCCCATCCGGCGAGACGCATTAATCAAGGAACAACTTGAAATTTTCACCTCCGCCTTCTTCTCCCTTATTTCCGACCTTCTTCCTTCCCTCTCCTCTTACTTAACCCTCTCTCCTCCCCTCTCTCACTCTCTCTCTCTCTCTCTCTCTCTCTCTCTCTCTCTCTCTCTCTCTGTAGCTCATACAGTACAGCAGCTATGCTCCCTCCGTTCCTTCGGTAAGTCGTCGAGTTTTTGCGGCCTCCTGAGACTTGACAAAGGTCAGGCCGATATTAATCAAATAGTCTAATACCGGTGCCCTCGGCGGCCGTTGCAAAAAGTTTCCTCGTCCATCATCCGACAATTATGGTGGTTCGAAAATTCGGTAAGGACAGTTTCGTTACGGCCGGAAGAGTACAGGGGGCTGGAGACGAGTCGAAGAAGACGAAGGAGAGTAAAGAAGCAGGAAAGAAAAAAAATGTATATATATATACATATATATAATTTATAAAAAATGTAGCAGAGGAAAGTAGGGGAGGAAAAAGTTTCTCGAACGATCGAGATCTTAGAAGCCGATCAGTCAAAGTCCTTCGTATCGTATTTATACCTACCGTCCCTTCTCCTGTATCGAACCCCCGCAACGTTATACTCTTATTCCAGTTACCCCGCGGAAGGTCCTGCAGGAGGCGCAGAAGGTCCTACGTGCTGGAACGAACAGCCTAATGTCAGAGGACGCCTTGCTACAAGGTATAAAAATTGAAGGGTGTGATTTGCCCTCTTTTATGGCGCTTCTATATTTCCACGTAAAAAAGTTCCCTTAACGACCGCGAGCAGCGCTGCTGCTCGTTCGGAGTTTCCGCGAGTGCGTTTCCTGTTACCAAGTACCGAAAGGACATTCGCGCACGGGGCGATGGCAGCGCTTGTCGATTTCAAATAAAATTCAGGAAGATCATAGATCAACGTTTTACCTCGTACAGTAAAATTTCATATAGCTACAGGACACAGTCCGAAGACGATAAGATTTAACAAGCATATACGTTACACTACTATTTTTCTATCGCACTGTACCTGGTACGCGTAGGTACCAATTACCTTGATGAAAAAACATTTTACTACCCGGTACTGTACGGCTTTAGAATTCTGCTACAATTTTTCCCACTGATAGACATGAACGTAGTCGTAAGTTACAATGACATGTGATCGTAAACGGGATAAATGGAAATTGACGTAAAAAATTGAACCTAGTAAAATATTCATTAACAGCGCGAACGTATAGTCACGTATTAATTCAGGGTATATTTTTGGAGTTATTAAGGAGGGTCGAATTCGAAAATATCACGTGTTACTAATCAAAGGAGAAAATAATTCGAGGGGTGGAGCGTGGGTGGTGACCTGGACGAGTGGCGATTTTAATAAGTCTCCCTAGGTCCCCGCCACCCCTCGACGAGTCGAGGGTGCGATTGTTTAGAATCGCAGCGGAATTGAATTACCGTCGTTAGAGGGTGGACCGAACGATAACGAGGAGGATAATGCAATTTTGAATTTCTGAAGCCAATTAACGCTATCCCCCCGTGGTAGTTCCGATGAAGTCGGATTCCCGTCGGTTCCGACGTGTCAAAGGTAATTGTAGCTCAGGGTGGGAGGGTAGGTGGGATGAGCTGAGGGAGGGAACAGTAAGAAGATATAGATATAGATGTTAAGGTTTGAGTGAATACCTAGGTATCTGTACATTATATATCATATATATATATATAGAATTGACACATGGTCCATTACGCCATGTTAAGTATATATATAATGTGTCACCGAAAAATTCAATTGTAAAATTTGAAGTAGCCACGTCACCAATTAGCGATTTCTCGAGAATAGCTCGCCAAACGTAATTAGCAGTTAGAGTACGGATTAGGATATTAGGAGGACTCCCGGGCACAACCAGCCAAAAGACGCTATCTCAAACCGATTACATTCGTGCTGGAATCTTCCTGGCATTTACCGCGCCCGGTAAGTTTAATTGAAGTTGCCAGTGTAGCAGGCATGCAGCCAGAATGAAATTGAAGATCCATTATGATAAGATTACAAGCGAGACTTATCAAATTTCAAAATTACCTGCTCCTACCAGATAGCAACAATAAGCCGAGCCGAAGAAAGTGGAAAGGAAAGTAAAATATTATAATCAACGTGACCGTCTCACCGTGCAAATGACTTTTCAGCTAGCGCTGAAAACCTTGTGCTCGTGGGCTCGCGAAAAATGGTCAAAAAGCGCGTCGCTAAATAATGCATAAGGTCGTGAACCGGCCGAGGGCATGTTTCTCCGTTTCGATCAAGATCTCACAACAAAATTTGCAATTTAGATGAGTGACGGTAAAGGGGCCCCACCCCTTGGGTGGGTACAGTGCACTAAACTCACCGCAGGGTGGTAGTTGGTACCTACTGTACCGGTGGCGTTCACTAGCAGTGCCAATGTACTATTATGGGTGCCATTGGTGGTAACACTGGATATAGAGGGGTAGATACAGTAACGACGAGAGGCTATGGAAATGGCAGGAGGGTAGTTCTGGGAGTCCTTGGAGGCCGTGCTAGGACAGGACGCCAAGAGGTAGGAGACAAATGTTTCGTGGGGGAGGGGGCAGAGGCGGGGGAGCGGGGGGTGGGTGGTTGCTTGCCAGTGGCGTCGCAATGTTAAATAATCACGTCGCCGGCACGTTTTCGCGTAACGAGGGCGTTTATCAGGGCACCCCGGCAACCGGGAACTGATTTACAAATAGGCCCCGCGAGGCGACATCCTCCTCTTCGTCCTCGTCGCATTTACCTTCCTCCGTATAATACTCGGTATCGTTCCACACTTCTGGTTCCTTCCTTTATTCATTTCTCTATGTCTTTATTACGGGCCTAACGCATTCCATCATTTCTTCGCATATATATTTCCACCTCGTTAATAAAACGTCGTACTGGGGGGAGCCGTGAAGAATTCAAATGAAAATCGGCGCATGCGCGCTGGCTGATATCTTGTAAACATCGAATAAAATATTTCACGTGGTGCTTTCCTTTAATGGATCGTATTGGTATCTATACTGCCTACGCAAAACGAGACGCTATAATTTTGAAGTAAACCAGCTTTGCCTGTATTATATATGGTGATCCGTAAAATTACAAATTTAGATTTTTTAAATATTTACTCACCGATGCGCGTTATTAGGATTTAGAGCGTATATGGAGAATTTTATTTGGTGCAGGTATCCATTTCGAATGGAACACACTGTATGCACGAAGCCATTCTGGATAGCGAATGTATCCCTGAACGTGTCAGCTATTTCTTTTACTATGTAAAAATGGACAGCGATGCGAAAGGTACTGTAGCGCGGGACAACGCGCGTCGTTCGGAAACGGATAACGCTAATTCGCAGCATTTATATTCCGCGCGCATTTTCGGAGATGCCAACCGCGGGGAATCCTCCTCGCAGAAGTACGAAGAGGGGTTAATGTAAGACACGCCGTCTGTTCCCTGGGGAAATCATTTTCATTTAAGATTGGACGACATCGCTTACGACGACATCGAAGTCAGTTTCTCTCTCGCTCTCTCTTTCTCAGTCTCATCACGCTCTCTCTCTCTCTCTCTCTCTCTCTCTCTCTCTCTCTCTCTCTCTCTCTCTCTCTCTCTCTCTCTCTCTCT
>JARQTH010000733.1:162896-206310 GCA_030142595.1 Trachelus iudaicus | reverse complement strand
CTCTCTCTCTCTCTCTCTCTCTCTCTCTCTCTCTCTCTCTCTCTCTCTCTCTCTCTCTCTCTCTCTCTCTCTCTGATATCTGCCCCATCTCTTATCTTCCTTTTGTTTTTCTCTTACCCAGTCTGTCACTCCGCTCGCCTTCCATCAACATTTTTCATCCACCTGTGCGTCTCGTCTGGAATAAATTATTCGAAAAACAAAAAAAAATCCTGACCATAGCAGCCGCCAACAAAAGCTTCGTATAATTGGAATATAATAAACGAATATAATTATTATACAATATGCATACTTTTGATATAAAATTTTTTCATAATACCTCAAATATACACATAAAATTATTTTTACTATACCCCGCAAATGTATCGTTTTCTTGGACTATTCATTTTTCGGGATCACGAAGTTTCCTCCGCCAAAGACTTACGCTCAAGAACTTGATTTTTTTTTTTAAAAACCCTATGGCATTCAATAAACACGAATTCGCTCTAAAAGATGACTCCTAAAAGGACTCCTAATTCCATTCACTCCAGACTGCGTAATTCCATATCGCCCGTCCTGATATATAATTTTGAAATATATCCCAGGATCCTTTCCCCTTCAAAAAAATACATATATATATATATATACTCACGGATAATCCTCATGCATAAAAATTCTCATGAAATTTCATACCTGTATACAAATGCACGTTTCAAGTAAGAAAAATGATTTGCACCCGGAGTACCTATAGCGTGTGACTTTTGACCAAGTGCACGGTACGTACAGCTCATAAAGCTTGGTCAGTGAAAAAGTGCGGTAGGAGGAGACTGTTAAAGGGATAGCAGAGAAGGTGCAGTGCATAGGAAAATGTTCGAGAGAGGTGAGAACAGTAGAGAGGTGGCGGAAGAGGAGGAGGAGGATGAGGTCAGGATGTAAATCTATGCATAGCTTTTGTTCCCTCGGCGTGGCCCGGCGGCAGAAGTTGTCTTATTGGCCGAGCGGATAGGATAGGAACGCCAACGGATTCTACTGGGTGTTTTTCTTCCTCCTCGCCGGAATTGTGGGCATTACGAGAAGTGGCGCGGAAATCCGTTTATGTACTCTGCTAAAGTCTGATTTATTTAGTTATTTATTTTTCCGAGAAACGCTACGTCCCGGCTTCTCTTGAGAGCCAGCAACAGGCTCTCTCTCGCTCTTACCTACCCTCGGCTCGCTTATCTCTCTCCGATCCCATCTCTCGATCTCTTTACTCTCATTACTCCCTTTACACGTAGCTAAACGTCCTCTCCCGGTATTTCATCTACAATAAAGAAAGAAGAGGTTAACTTTGTAACTGTGAGTACGACCCGAAGGTACTCACGCAAAAGGGTACAAAATGGCGGAAAGGAAGCCTTCGCGTAGAACCACCCAGCCCTGCTGGGAGAAAATGGGTTAACGAGGGGGTGGGTGAGGGGGTTGGTCCCTGTCAATTTTATAGTGTTAACAACCCTTGGAGCTCGGATGACCTACGATATAGAATATATGATGAATACCTGGTGGTTCTGTAGTCAAAATTAGAGACTATCCCTGAGAGGGCTGGTTGTATTTTGAAATTATGCAATTTCCATCTAGGGTAGCCACACAATGCTTTCTTGGAGTTGCATCATCAGTATATCTCATTCTGGACCAGAGGCAGCCTCCCTAGAACGAGCCTATACACCCCAAGAACCGTAACATTCAGCGTCTGGAGGATCCGCCGGTTTTTGAAGACAAGATGACAAACCGCGCCCATAAGAATAAAGGGAGGCCACGTTGTTAGGCACGCAGTGCGTAATGAATGTGAAGTAAAAAATGCCCGGGCATTTATTTCGTAAATTGCTCGTAACTCGGCTCCGTTTTTCATAACTTGAAGTCTGATTAATGTCCCACCCACCAAACGCCCTTTACAGAGTCCCCAGACCCTCCTCGTCCCGTGCATCAAACCCCAGCCCCGCCACCTCCTTTATTTCCCTACTATCCCGCGCGTAAGCCTTGTTTATACAATCTTTTATGTATCAGCTTTAACTTTAACAACGAAATCCGTATCAGGGCCGCGACCTGACTCTACGGAGCTTAAAACATCGCAAAAGACTGAAAACGTCATTTTCATTAAAGTAATCGTCGCATTCAGCCGTGTGAAACAAAATGAAAACGTCCCTTTACCCCATACTTAAACACCTTACAGAAAGTACCACCCTTAAGTCCAGGGCAGTGTCGCTTGTACAACGGAATATATATATATATATATACACATATACAAATTTATTCAGGTGGTGCAATAGTCCTGAATAACCGTGTATATATTATATACCAGGGAGAACTTGAAGAAAGGTAAACTCTTGCCAACTAAAGGTTGGAATACACTGCGATGCCATTGGGGTTTCCAGTGTGTATATATATATATAGCCACTGTATAAGAGGGAGATTTAAAGTTCCAGCATCCCCGGAACGAAACTAATCGAAGACCGGCCCGTTGGAAGTCTCATCCGAGGCTTCTATTGACTTAGCAAAGTTTAGATTGCCGTATAGGCAAAGACGTGGTGGAGTCAGCAGGCAAACCGTGAGATTCCGGATACACTTGGTGAAGGAAGCTGCGAGCAAATCCTGAGACTTTATGGATTCGGATCGACGCGTTTTAGCTGAAGGTCACGAAATGGCTACGTTAATTTAATTATCGCGGTCTCCAATATATATATAGAACACCATTGGGATGCTGAATATGATCTAAGAGATGGAAGTAGAAAAAAATCTTTGGTTGACCAAGCATGATTTTTTATTATTCCTTATCTTATATCCTCGTACCACCTATATGCATACACCTTATATCTACCTCTTGTCTGGTCACCGAAGTGCATCGATGCATCGGTGCATTGCACCGCGTATCTAATACCCCGTCTCGTTAGAAGCCTCTTATCTTTTTTTTAACGGTAAAAGACACCAAGGACCCTTTCAAGATGGCAACTCCATTCAGTCACCGCAGGACAGTCGAACCTTTCATTCTTCGAGCCGTACCAACCAGAACGGTCCAGGAATATAAATAACTAGAAAAATAGTGAGTGAACCCGATGCGAGAAGATAACGACCTGGCCTGTGCAGCGATGCACTGTACGTACCGTAAGGAATCCTGTCTCCAGTTCTCTATTTCGCTTCCCACCGTTCTACATTTTTCTTTTCACTCCCATGCTATTATTAGATCTGAATATACAACAAAATGATCGTACCAGCTGCAGTTGACGGGGAAAAAAAAAGTGAATTAAATTTACTCAATATCTGGAAAAAAATCGGCATAATCGAACCCACGCGATAAGACAGTCTATTATTTATTAGGATGCATCCTAAACTGAAGGGCAGTCGCTAGGGTAAATTCTTGAGGGATATAATAGCGAAAGTTACTATACGAGTCTAGACTGAATTTATATTCCAGGATGCACCGATAAAAAATTAATGGTCAGTGTTGCCAATTGTTACCAGATACTATGATTTATATACGTATATATTTCTATTGGATGTCCTAGCAATAATAGGAGTAACGACGATGATAATATTCTACCTGAAACTCAAGTGTTACTTTCGCATTCTCGTTACGATACGAGTGGGAGCATTTAAGCCACAATAAATGTCGTTATACGACGCGGCAGCTGTCGTAATGGCTGGTCCGGTATAGGGAATTAAGTACCGTACACACCTGTCGTTACGAGTGGATATTAACCACATAAGTTTCGTACTCCTCTGCGCGAGATTGCAAACGCTTCGGAATGGATACGTTCTACGCGAGGGCAGTGGCCATTCGAGAGTCTTCGCGAAATGAAGACAGTACAATTTCAATGAGATAGAAAGAGAGAGAAACGGCGAGGGGAAACGAAGAGAGAAAGAGAGGAATATAGGATACGCGCTATGACCGCAAGAGGGAAAATAGCACGGAGTAAGGGACTGAAAGGAGACGGGGTTAAATTGGTATTGGGGGGGAGGGGGGGAGGGGGGGGGGGTTCCGATTATGGCAGATCACGATTTCCCACGATAATAAATAACTATCGATCGGCGATCGTTAAATTATATGAGGTAATTATTAATGCCCTTACAATGGCCCAGTGTTCGCAATCACGTTCGAATTTCATTGTTTGCCAAGCACAATCGTACCGCGCGCATTAATTTATGCTTCTGCGACATATACACATGATTAGCATTATTAATGCACGGTGGCATCAGCGTTACGGGTTACATACGCTTTTCTACTTTGTAAAGGGCGGCAATTTCAATTTGCATTTATCTGCGTTCGGTAGGGGGACTCAGTGTGTCAGTATAGAATCCTGTTATCGCAACGAGCGTATAGGTTATATTAATAGAAATTCGCACGAAATTAGACAGAAGAAGCTTTTTTTTTTACAATTGTAAAATTATTTTTTGCCGATAACCGAAATCAGTTATCAGCGGTAAGGTTCGCTTGAAATTTTTTTTTCATGTGTTCTCTATGCCGGTAAAGTCATTTCTCCTGAGCGTATTCGTAAGTACGACCTCTTGCATCTGGTCGGTATAAAAAAATAATGGACGCCATTATTGAGGAAGGAGATATTTTTTATCTCGGTAATTTCAATAATTTCGTTAATTATCATTACGAATATTAGCACGAATTTACGCCTCTGCCTATATGCATAATGGATGAACAAGGGCTGCTAGCATCCCTTTGCCGAATTAATTATGAGGAAAGTCAGGGGTCTTTTCTACTGTTTTCGACAATGGCCACCTATATCGTATTTTCTATAGGTACATCACTCAATTACACATTCCTTAAAATTATATTAATTTCTTCCCTTATCAATCTGCAAATACGATCGGGGGGGGGGGGGGAGGGGGTGGGGTGGCGTATGACGAATATAGAATTAGCGGGAAAATAATTAATAGCATTCCATTCTCAATTATTTCATGTATCATCCCCATTAGTCATCCCCTTTATACGTATTATTTATGATTCTCCAAGCCACGACGATCTCGGTACGGGCAAAAATAATTAACCCTTTCTCGTATTGTCTGAACGCAACCTTCGCGAGGGTCTCTCGTCGACGAACGGCGATTTCGTTGCCTATTGGGGTAACGACTCTCATTTTTAACCCTTTGCGCAGAAGGGCCGAGATTAAAGGGCGGATTTGCCGCTCAATTTCCCAAAGTATCTCGACAGTCGGGAGGAGCCACTTCCGGTTCTACTGACGTTTCAAATCCCGATATCGCTTCTTCGCGTTACTTTAGGATTATTGCGCTATCCCCTGCTGTGGCTACCCTCTGCCACGATCACTGTCACCCTCAACGAACATACGGCGACTACTCTCGTACTGGCCTTAGCGTGTGAACCAACGCCGCCATAAGAACCAACCCCAAGGACTGTCGACGATTTGATTGGTCTCGCGTGGCGGCGTGCATATTAAGTCGCCCGATATTTGAATATCAAAAGTAACGCGACCTGGCAATTTCCATGAGACTCAAGGGCGACCACAGGGAAGAGAGGATGCTTCGTCCTGGCCATCTTCTTCGACGGGGCATCGTCGACCGACCGAGGGTTGTTTGCGGTTCTCCGAGGACCAATTTTCTCCTGGAAATTATAAGCTACGAGTCACCCCCTTAATCATCGTTCACAATCGTCGAAAATTACCCAACCGGAAGATTGCATGTCCGTTTGTGACATCGGACTGCATCTGTTATATCAAATGTAGCATGGATATATTTAAAAATTCATCAGATTTTAAAAAAATTTGAAAAGCGATGCTATGCCATCATTACGGCGCATATCTATGATAAGCAAAAAAAATGTCAATTCTCTTTCAATTTTGTCCAGAAATAAATACAGACTCGTTACTTCCGCCAAACGCACAGCCTAGGTTCCACAGCCGCCATCGACATCGAGGCTACTATATATTTTCGATGAATCCTTCTTTGATCTCAATGTTGATCCTTATCTAGTGTCGTTTTATCTCATCGAATGGCCTTGAGTCCGAATAAAAGATTTTCTTTTTTTCTTTTACATTCATAAACATACACACCCTACTTTTGCCAACTACATTCGTACGCGATATATAAAAATATATACGATTTTCCATAGTCTGACACAATAGTACCAACCCCGTACGTCGACTACTATATCCGGTTGCTACTAACTGTAATATTTTTCCAAAGAACTGGAGCTCCAAGCAATGTCCCTATACCGTTGGCAACAATGTCAGTGTTGTTATTCGAATCGATAAATAATCCGGCAGGAGCCCGAGGTACACGACTGCTTAACGTATCTTCGCCATATTTCACGGGCGCGCGACGCGTTCGAACTTTATTCGGGTTTACCGAGAGCAGAAGAAGAAGGACTAAGAAGCAGGAAGTAAGAGTGAAGAGGGAAACGGTGAGGGTTCCTAGAAGAGGCTGTTTAAGGCTGGCTGTACCCAAGGAGAGTCACTCCGTTATCGGCCTACGCGGAAAACTATTTATCAAGTTCCAGTTCCGCCTTCTATTTACCCCGAGCTAAAAGTTTGTCCATTTTTTTGTGACCACCATGCCTTCTGACGAGGGTCTGACGTATATTAATAAAACAGTCAAATCACACCGGGCTAAGTTATCGGCACGGGTTATACCTAGCGAACGTCACCAGAATCTTAAAGGTGGGCAGCGATGGGGAGTGCATGCAGTGCAATGATAACGTTCAGCAGAAACATAGGCAGCCAGATACAGAAATAAAGTCGCACATTGAAAAGGACTGTAGAAGCGTCGCGTCCCTCTGTGCTACGTCCCGGTACGGTTGACGTGCTCGAGGCAAAAAATGACCGATACCCTGAGTAAATTACATAAATATCGAAAATGAAACGTAAATAACTTAACCGTGATCGACCAATTTCCCATATATTTATCGCAATTATGAGCAAGGAAAAGATCAACAACCAACATAAAATCTAGAGTGATTTTAAGATGTTTTCACTGGCTGACCAGACTCGGGACGTATCTACTTGCTAATGGAACGAATTTACCGAATGAAAGTTTAACCAATCGATGAAAAATAAATTTCTCTAAAACGTCTCTATGTGTAATTGGCTCGATACTTGTTACGTGATAAATTTTGTATTCGCGAGATACGAGACGAACGTGCTGAATAAGATGGCGGAGCGATAGACAATAACCAGAGAGCAACTCCACGAGGTTGCTCTAGTGAACTGACACAATGAGAGTTGCCTAAAAGCTTTTCTTTGAGGAGAAAGGATCAGATTCATTAGACACTCTCAATGACGGTCGAGGGCAACGTGGATCCGGGGAAGAATGAAGGAGGGCTAGAAGGTGGGAGAGGGGGGAGGGGGGGAGGAGGAGGAGGAGGAGGAGAGAGCGGGATGCTGGAAAGGTGGGATTCCAGGAGAATTTTGGTATCATAAAGGAGTTTCGTGTTTCTGCGTAGCCTTTTGTTCTACCCTCGAGCTTTTGCGTGTCTCAGGCATCCCCTTCTTCGTCAGGCTGACTTACCGAAAGAAAGTGTCATTGTTTTATTGTGCGGAGTGCCAATAAGCCGTAGGGATCTTCGTTTCTTATTGGACTCCGGCGATATACCTATCTGTACCCACTTACACCCACTGGCAGCTCTAATGACGATAACAGCCATCCTGTATCTACAGGGGAGAGAAAGATGACGATATATGCCGTAGAAAAAGAGAAATATCAAAAATATGACAATAGCCAAATTTCACAGTCAGATTGGTAGACCTGGAAAATAATTTTATTTCACCAGAGATCGTCCGTATGCACGAGTATTCGGCATCTAGTGTCTAGGAGTTGAGCGGCAAGATAGGAGCGGAAAAAAGTGGCGCAAAGGGGCCCTCGAAAGCCTCCGGAATTCATTCAACTAATGCGAGGGGACTGACAGCTCGCTTAGTCTTTGTCCGTGAACCGCGCTGATATCCATCCATCCAAGTATGCCTACTCTTTGAGGGTAGTTAATCTGAGGTACTTCTAGAGCGGGGATTCTCGTCCTCCTACGGGAAGGAGATAAACAAAAAGAACGAATGCAAAACCTCTGTAGAGATCCGGACTGGGAGAAATCATTGGCTGCTGTACCGGCGGTGAATAAAGATAACAGCTAGAAAATTTTACGTCGAAATTTCATATAGATAATTCTCGATTGCGTTGTTCGGCGTTTGTAATAAACATTTGAGAGGAAAAAGAAAAGTATACGTCACTACGTACGTGCTGCTGCCATTCGTATGAAATAAATTTTTAAACAGCCCCGTTAACTTATCTGTGACGCAATAATGGACGTGCTGGACGATATGAGAAAAGTTTAAATACCTGGGACAGTGGTGTTTAATGCAAAAGCGCGGTTACGAAGTAAGTTTTTTACTGCGCATCGCGGCGGACCACCCGGGATTTACGATTTTCTAAGCAAGTACTTACAGCGCGTAACCAGCCCGTTAGACCGTAGAAAAGGAAGAGAAGAAAAATTCAAATTTTTCGCAGCGGCTCGAAAGATAAAAAGCCAAGAAATTTCCATCGCGAATACACTTGGACCGCAGTGCTCGTAGAATTACGGATGTATTTCGAGTAGCCGAGATCTTCTCTGGGCAATAACCGAGTACCTGGACACAGCGGTCAATTCCCGCGTCAAGTGACGCAATTACCAGGAACGAGACTCCGTTGGACTTGGAATTTCACGTGGTTTCCGTTGAGGCCGTCTGAGCGAGTCGACTCGGCCATGACTCCCGTTCATAATTGGCCCTCGACGAGAGTAGCTGGCAGCTTCATTACGCAAATTGACCAGCTCGTAAGTGGCGCGACGGCTCAAATCGAAAACCGCCACTTATACATCGCCGTTAAATCCGAGAGACCTTAATTCACTTAGGTAAACCAGAAATTCAGTGAAACAGGCACAGTTGACTTTGGCGTCTTCAAATTTCATTAGGTATATTTACAGAGGAAAAAGTGACGTACCTGATGCATATTTGCCCAATGACAGAGAGAGAGAGAGAGAGAGAGAGAGAGGGTTCGAAATCGAGATACAGGTGGGTGAAAGCTCAATAGGAAGCAACTGGAGCAAGGAAGTAGTCTGAGGAATGACACGGAAAGAGGCTCCTTTGAAACTTTTCGAAATTTCCTCCACAGACCCTTTACAAAGTACCTCGTGAATGTCTCGAACTCCTATAGAAAATCTTCCAAGCTTTTTATAGCAGGTTAATTCGAATTCTAATCTGCTTAGTTCCTGGTTACAAAATCTTTCTCTGCCCTTTTCTACCCTTGCTTTCTACGAGATTCCATCACTCCCTCTCCGCCCCTCTCCTCTGTCTCTCTATCACTCTCCCGGACGTGTCACCACCTCAATCTTTCTCTCTCGTTACAACTTTTCTTTCGGCAACTTTTCCTTTTCGATGTTGGACCCTCCAACCCCCGCCCACCCACTCCCGCCCCCCTACAGGCCCACCCTCTACCCGGCACAGCGAACTCTGAAAATTGCGTGTGGGGAACTAACATAAAATTCTACAACCGTGTTGAAACTTTCGGATAACTAGGAGTAAGGGTGGCGATGAAGGTGATGAGATAGAAATACAAGTGAACGGAAAAGAGATGGTTCGGACGAAAATGAAGAAGAGGAGGAAAGGAAGATTCGTATGGATCTTCTCATTCGTTGTGGGTTTTCATCTTCAGCATCTTCCGGCATACCTATTTCCATTCTCAGACACTCGGGACGTCCCGTCGAGGACATCCTCTCTCTCTCTCTCTCTCTCTCTCTCTCTCTCTCTCTCTCTCTCTCTCTCTCTCTCTCTCTCTCTCTCTCTCTCTCTGTCTCTCTCTCTTCAACGACACCACCCATGCCGACTAATTTCGCATTCATGCTATAATACTTTTTACAAGATCACAGCTTAGACCTCGAGATATCGTGAAATTTTCTACTCTCCTCGAGCCGTTACCAGTATCATTTTCATTCGCCGAGTAACACAGCCAACGTAGAACCCAAGACGGAATAAGCGAATAATCGGAAAGGGAGCAGCGAATGAGCCCCGACCAAGGGAAACGTTCGTAGCGTAATTCCCAAAAGAAATGCAGCTATTTAAGTGCACCCGGAGAGTCCTCTTCAGTATTTTCGACGAGTCGAGCACAGCTATACGTGTATGGCGCACCGTCTATATGGTCTGGTATACATATAGGTGCCTCCTCCGCAAGCGATTCGATACCACCCTTTGAGCTTCGGAGCAGAGTAGAAGGGTGGTTAGTGAACGGCAACGGAAGCCATCCCCCTTGGTTCAACGTAGGGTCATTATCCTGGGGATTACAAATTTGTGGACCTGCAGAGATAGCTCGTTTGCCAGCAAACGGTAGCCACGTATACCTACGTTACATATATATATATATACATATATACATATATACACACACATATATATATATATATATATAGCTACTTCGCATCCCTTGTACGAAGAGGAAACCAAGAGAAGGGAAGAGATGTTGGCAGTTGGTACCTACCGGTAGACATCGACTGTTCGGTACTAGTACGTACGTAGTCTAGGGAGAGATCACGATGTGCAGGAGGATGCAAATGTGAGTATTGTACGCTTATCAATGGATTCTCGGATATATTGTTCTCGGATGAGTGACGTTGCATTGTGCATCGTAGGAGATGCGAGGGTGCCGTTTTGATTGGAAATGCAGGCGAATCGCGGTCTCTGAGTCCTTCGCGGATTCGACGTAAAGGCTAGAGGGTGGAATTAAAATGCCGCGAGAGACGCTATAGGAGGATTCACAGTCTCAAAGGGGTACCGTGATGGCCACAGGGGAGCGGTGCGAGATGAAAGAGGGAAAAAAATAAAAATCTGTGATACAAGATGCTGAGGATATAAGGGAGATGAAAATTTACCGTGAATCGACTATAGGAGACGAAATCATCCCTGAACTGGCTGCTACTGCCCTGTGCTTCTTTAATATGTCTCTATGGAGCTCCGTGCAGTCACTGGGTAACGTATCGGCTCAGCATTTCATCAGGAAGTTGAGCAGCCCTTGCGAAGAGTGCGTTTGCCCTGTACCTTGAAACCAAGAGGGGTAGTAAGAGCTACCAGCCCTAAAGCGTTGTCATGATATTAAGTTGCCTGAAATGTTACACACTCCTTCCAGGAAGGGAGGGAGGGGAAGGAAAACGGAGTAAGAGGGAAAGAGGAAGGTGAGAGAGAAATGAGGGGGAGGCGAAAGTAAGGGAGGTACTTTGACGCCCTTGGCCCTCGGGCCACGCAACTTGTAACGATCTCCCTCTCTTAAACTCCCACTCTGATGCTGCCCGAAGGGCTCTTACGGTCTCGCGAGGTGACGCGAAACCCTCGACCAAACTGTTGTTTGTCATCGTCAATGTCAGGTGGGTTCTTTTGTGCTGCTCTGCGGCGTTACTACTAAACTAATTAAAACTCCCCTCCGCCCTTAAATGGTGAGAATAATTTTAGCAAAAGGTCAACCGTAACGATAGCTACGCACGCACTGGTCGTCAGTTCGAACTCAAAGGCGGAAACTCGCGAGATCCCCTTCGGTGGTCCACGGAAGAGATTATATATGAATTTCGGAATTTTTTAAACGAAAGACTAACCTTCATCCAAATTCCTCGGGGTGTCTCAGAATGCGCTGAGAATTCGATTTCCAAGCAAATCGAATCGCGTACGCTGGATTAGATCTTCTCAAAAACTACCCCTCGGTCGAGATGGCTATTCTGCCGTCGGATATGCTGACGGCGGCGGATCGGCGCTAAGCTTAGGAAGGGACTGGTGCACATAATGAAACTATGTAATGAACGGCAACTCCTCGTAAGATTATTGATCAGTGCCAGATGGAGAATTCCGAATTCAGCTCAGACAGCCAGCAGCCTGGCTTGGTATTCACGAGGCGTCACGACCGGATGAGACCATTGCTGACAAATGCGATGTGTGCGTCGCACGTATATCGAAAGGAATCCGCGAGCCGGTTGGATAATCGTTTGTCCCTACGATCCCTTACGTGGGCTCCACTTTATTCCGTCACCGTGTATCCCTGAAAGATCTGCCTCGACGCTTCTGGTCAAAGTGCAAAGTCCTAGTTATAGGTTATGAACTCTTATGACTAATCGTGCCATGCAACGATCGTCCCTGTACGGCTTTTCGGACGCACGTAATTTTTTGAGTACGAGTGAGAGTCAGGGATGGACCTGAAATTGATCTGGGCCCGGAGAACGTGGCTGTACGAAGAGAACGTGACTCGCACTGACCCACATGACGCAGGTCGCTCCTATAAATATATCAAGGCGCCTTAAGACTGTCACTCGGAAGCTTTTAAAAGTGGTCCAGCTTCCGGGACTCGTCTGACCCTCTCTGCGTCCCGTTACGCAAAATGAAGCTTCTCAAGACTCACTCTTCGAAGAGGTACCCTTAAAATGGGCACCCTCGGAGAAGGTTCTTCGGGTGACAAATCGAAAAGCGCTTTTGTAAGAGTCCTGGGGACGGATGAAGCTCTTGCCGCGCGATGGAAGCGGTGAATCTTGGAAAAGGTTGGTGCAAGGGACGAAAAGTTTGCACGATGAATAATTGGATGGAAAACGAGTGCGGATGGGATGCTAATTTTTTATTTTTTTACCAGCTCCGTTCTCATTGAGAAGATCCGAGGGATTGGTATATATAGGTATGGAATCTTTCTTTCGCTAGGATCGAAGACAGAGCATCGATTGCCTGCGGTTCGATGGACAGTTTTATAGGGGTTGAAAATGTTCTGCTCGAGGATTTCATTGTCTAGGACACGTGTGACGTTTCGGTAGGGGGTTGTAAATCTTCCACCAGAGTAAAGACGACTCGACAATGAGGATCATGAGGGATTGGAAGAGGGTAGCAAGTGCGCGGCGGAGGAATGTCAAAATGAGAAGAAAAAAAAAAAGGAAAGGGTTGACGAGTCGGAGGAAGCATACCGTTAGGGGTAGAGGACCAAATGGGGATGAGACGCAGGGTGGTTTGGTTCATCCCTACTTTTCATTCTTCCCTTGTTGTTCCATTCCCCGGAAGATCAGCGGTGGGCTTATTGCCTCATGAATATGTATAGAGGAGGTCGCTGCCAGTAGCGTAACAAGCGAAAGGTACCGGTTAGGATAGGTAAGAGCACAGGGGTGCCATCGTGGCATCAGAAAGGTATGACAATTTCTTCCTTCTTTTTTCTCATTTAAAAATTCCATTTAGGGAAGCATTATCGTCGGTTTTCCGCGGTCGATTGGTCACATAGAATTTGCTACTTTGCACAGTTAGCGTTTCCAGCAACCTGACAGACATTATGTAAACGATGATCAATCAGTAAAATAAGCTGACTGGTTTAAGAAAGGGTTGTCTGACTTAAAGAGATATGCATCGTGCGAGAGTGATATGTGAGTTAGCGAATTAGGCTGGTCAATTTTGAAATACGCTATTTTTCATTTTCAAGCGAGGTAGTTCATTTTGAAAAAAAAAAAAAACTTTGCAAACGCACCCTAATAATTTTCTCTCCCACGATACCAAGACCTACCCCTGACACGAAAGTCTATAGCGTTTCAAAACGAGGCTCGAATCGAAGGAATAATCTTTTTCAAGATTTCCTTGCTGCAACCGCAATTGAATTCTCGACGACATTTTTCTCGTATTCTACGAAATTACGTGGGACGACGTCGCCGTCGTCGACGTGTAATGCAGCTAATTCTCACAGCGTTCGTGGATCAAATCATGGACGCCCGCGGCTATCATTAAGTGTCGCAAGATTTTTATCGGAAACTCACACTCCGACAAAAGTTTCGATCTTCTTATTTCCTGCAGAAAGCTCTTTCACTCGGTCTACTCACTCATGAGCAAAAGTCATACTTCTAGTAAATCTTGCCTTAGGAATCACCTGTCACGTACCTTCGGATATCCGAACTCCGATTGCACTTTTAGGAGATGCACCCGTTGACTTTCGGTTTAAAAGTAGGTTGACGCGAGACAGCCTGGACCTGCGGCAGGCACTGATTAAATGCTAGGTTAAATGATTGAAAAAATTGATGAAAAAGTTTTTCAAAATTTCACAGTTTCGTTGTTTCCTAGGTCCATTGCCCATCCACCCACGAACCACCTCAGGAACTTTTCAAAACCAGATCCTCAATTTCCAGGTCGAGGAATGCTTAAGAACCTTATACCAAGTTACCTACGAACCTAAACCATCCCCTACCCATCAACCTGTACCTACCCCACTAGGTTGACCAGGGACCTCGGCGTTTAAAGCGAATGCGGAGACCCAGAGCTCCTTAGGAATCTCAGTAATATCGTTGCGTAGAACTTTTGTTCCTGAGAACAAAGAACCCTGCGGGACAGATAGAAGCTCAGGGTCTTCTGCGTGAAAAAGAAAAACAGCTTTTTGGGTAAGATCCGCAAGAGAGCGACATGAAAGAGAAATAGCGAAAGACAAAATTAAATCACGAAGAAACAACTTTCTGGAGGAGATCGAGGAGACAAAGAAAAAAAACAGTCATGAAAAGATAGGGTGAAAAAAAAATATTAAAAAATAGATAGAGCCGACTCTGGAAGCTGCCCATCTTAAAAGACGAAGGACAATTCATTGAAGGGAACTTTTTCCACGTCCCAGGTCAAGTCCGACGAATGAAGCTGATCCTGTAGATCCGTAACTTCGAAGGTGGTCCTGGTGAAATCAAATCTCGTCCCAGGATCGCGCATGGACGTTGATCACCGAGCGGACGGTCAAGGGTGAAAATTCGGACACTCTCGGCAAAAAATGGCCGACTTCGGGCGGATGCGGCTAATCATGGACTCCAGCAGCGAACCGTGAGAAATGACCGGATCCGTTTGGGGCATCTGCTCCCCACCCTGGACGTAACGCGTCTGCTTTTCTTGTCGATCTCCCACAGCGAGAACAGCCTCCTCGCACGTCACGCGAGAGAAAAATGTTCCCGTAGACCTACCGATCGTTTCCGGTCGCTAGGATCGATACCGAACAATACGAAATGTTTTTCTACATTTTCTAACCCACGGGGAATATCGATTGGACCGTACACGGTCAAACTGGTCCAGGCGAATTCAAAAATATTTTTCATCGTTAACCATACCCAACACGTGTCAGAAATTCAGACAACTAAATGTCAGACGTGGATCACCTTATCCATAAACGTCAGTTTCAATACACCTCGTGATTTGAACGTAGCCGTGAACGTGGCGGGAAATTTAAAAAATCCATTCGAGACCCGTCAGACGTAAAAGCAGGGATATTCTCTTTGACTTTATGAATAAATGAATATAAGTCTATATTACTTTGCTCGATGAAAATTTCAAGTGATTGTTTTTTTTTTTTCCTATATCTTAAACGACTCCAATTTTCTTAATATACAAAAATGAGAGTACAGTCCCCGTACGCAGTTACCGTGATAGCTTCTCTCTCGAAGGGATCGAGTACTCGATCTCACTTTACCGACGGAGATAAAGAATATTGATAAAGAGGAATGAATGTTGTGGCTGTTGTTACTGAAAAATAAATACGAGACAATGCGAGCGACAGGACGAAGCGAGTGTGGAAAGAAAATTTGTCCATTGGGAGAAAACTTTAACAAAATCCTCAGTGTTTCTCCTCCCTGTCGAGCTGAGGAAATCTACGAGTCGTAATCGACGTGAGAAAGGTAGAAATTAAATGACGCGCAAGAGGCGTCCCTTTGGAATGGCGGTAAGTCCTCTCTCGCATAAATAAAATTCCACGCTCGTTGCAATAGAACGAAGGGGATCGCGAGAGCGAGGAAAACTACCGGGAAACCTTCTGGCTATATTCGTAGCAGTTGAAAAGTTGTACCGATAAACCTGAAAGTTAACCACTCGAATTACGTGAAAAGGAAGGCGAATCAAATCTCCCGTAAAGGTCTTATAAGTTGAGAAACGACGTCGCTGTTGGACGATACCGATTCCTCGAGAAATTCAATATGGATACCGACGCTCCTCGTACGTACACTTACGTATCTTTTAAAGCGCAGAAGCCAGCAGCACGGATACTCGATAAATGTAAAAATAATAAAATTCTATAAGAATAGCCTTATCGTCGCAGACTTCACACAGGCAATATGCCGTCTCGACTATAGATATCTATATACTATGGCCATACAGCGCGTATACAGCACACAGAGAGAATCTCCTTCGAATTTCTATCCTGTTTCCGGTGCATCTCGTGTCGCGACTATATCCTGGCATCCGTTTTATCCAGCAGTAACTGCATCCTGGCTTATCGTTCTGGATGCATAACAAGAATCCTAAAGCGAGAAACCCCCCCGAAGCATCGTGCCTGTCGCTCACTCATTTGCTATACGAAATCGCGTGGATTCGCATGTGAAGCTTCCGACCGGAAGTGACTAACGGACGCCGTGACAGGATCACGCGCCAAGTCGACTTGTAAAAATTGAAATTTCGAATCCGTTAAAACGCTGATAAATACGCTTCTTCGGCGTACTACGTTCATTTATTTTTATGGCAAATAAAGAAAGAGCCATTACCCGTATTGTCATGAGGAAAATATTATGTTTAAATAATACCATATAAATACTACGTATAATCAGAACGATATAAATATTATAGATAAATGGTAACGACGTATGGCATATACTTGAAAAAAAAAAATTTAATAAGGCCGACAGTCGTGCACTCATATTGAAACTTTCGTTCGATGCCGTGTAACGGTACTGCGACATCTAGACAATCTCTACTCCATGGGACCTGTTAAGGATTCTGCGCTAGAGGCAGATTTCCGAAAATCGCAAAGCCACGTCCGAACGTCTCGGGTCGTAAGTCAATAAGGGTTGCGGTTGTGGCGGAAGGAAGGGGGAGGGGTAAAGGGGGAGAGCCGATAGCAGCTAAACCCAAGGAGCTATACGCGGGAATATGAGGATTGCCGCAGGTCACGTCAAGCTTCATTTAAAATAAATAAAAGCGAAAACGTAGCGAGGGTAGAAAACTGGGATGAAGCTAGTGGGTAAACGGATCAAAGTTAAGCCGAAGGATCCTTATATCCCATGTTTGCGATGGCGGCCAGGAACGTGATCGCAGCAGATTTATGACTTCCATGGTTATGTCTGTGGTTACGAAACGTGTACAGGACTATGACGTAAAAAAAAAAAAATGTACAGAACTTCTTGCTTTAAATTCCTAAGACGCACATATCTACGAATGAGAAGGGTTGTTTTCATAAGCAAATCATCCCTTAAACCGTAGCCATTTATATCTGGCACTTCGTCGCGAATCGCGAAATGGGTTACTGAAAAAAAAAAAAAAAATTTCGCGACGCCGACGATGTGGCGTGAGGTCATCGTCGCATCTTACGTCAGTCGGTAAGTTAGGAATGTACCGTACCGTCGTACTTGAAAAAAAAAATCCCGATAATTTTTATCGAGTCTCTCGTATACAACGTGTGCGCGAAATATCGTGAAAGACATAAAATATGATCGCGAGATGCCCGTTGGGGTAGGTCCGGTCCTTAAGAACTTGGCTAACGTTCGCCAATGAAAGGGGAACGGTTTATCGTTCCCCTATCGTCCCAATGCCCAATAAAATATTTGATTTAAACTTCAATCTTCAGGGTTCGGTATTTGATTGTTTTGTTTACGCGAGTGCCCGTAGGGAGCGACGGCGCGAAAAGATTTTCTCGAAATTTGCGGCTACGCCGTTGTGGCAATACGGCAGAAGACGGCGTTCTCCGAACATTCCAACGATTTTATCAATGGCACATACATTCCTGAATTTATCATCCCGAAGACGAGCTAGGATCAGCTTCCGCGTTTTACGATTACGAGCTTCTCCTGAACGTTCTCGCTCTCGCTTTACTCGTGACAGCCTCACGAAGTTTCAGGCTTTTTAATATTCAGCACGTGGTCGCCTCTACGTAACCATTGTTATTCCAGAGATCGAACGAAGAAGAGACCCGACGGACGGGAAAGGGTGTGCTTAAAAATTCAAGGATACCAACGGAATAACTTGCGAAGAGCCATCCCCCTGCCCAAAGAAGACCGTCGCGGCAACCTCGCCGATCGGCGACCCTGACCGTTCCCTGTCCTCTTCCTGCCCCTCCCCGCCGCAATTCTCCCATAGACATACCCGTCCAAAGAAATATTTACGGACAATCGCCGCTGGAGAAAATCGATAAGGTCGACCGAGCAAAGAACACTCGAAGAAACAAATCAACGAACTACCGGGATGATTTGGTAAATGCAAGAGTTCATCGATCACGGGAAGTGACGTCGACAACGGCTAATCGGTCTAACATCCCCGGAACAATAAATGTAATATACCGACTGGTTCTTTACCTATACATACCGAAACTCCATCTACTTCGCTATACCCTCGTTCCCTCCTTTTTCCGCTTTCTTGTCCCACGAGAAACTCCTCTATATTTATGTATTTCCCGGTCGCGTTTACGAGAGATTTGTGGCCGCAAGATTCACCGAAAATATCAGCTCTTCGACGAATTCACGTTGATAAAGTTATCTTTGACAACCTATACGAAATCCAATTCGCGATAATGTCATTAATAATCGCACGGGACTGATACGTTCTGCTTATCTTATCTATCCTCGTGCACTCGTGTAACTCGAGAATGTATGACGATGCTGCATAAGCTTTAATGCCAAAGACGAAACATGGTTATAAAAGGCTTTGTCAGAGGTTTCGCATTGATTCAAATAACGGCGGGAAATCTGCGGACCAATCAGACTGCAGTTCCAATGGCAAGAGCCAACGGCTGTTCCCCCTACCAACGTCCTCGATTAATCTATTAAAATGCGCTGCGTAGTAACGGGTTGCGTAATGGAATCGGCAATGCCCTCGTGCCGCATAAAAGAGCGCAGTGCGAAAGGAGAGTCCAAGCGAGAATGGAAAGTGTCGACAGAGGTATCGATCGTTGGCGAGGAAAAGTAGCTCTCGTTACTGGCGCAGCATCTGGAATCGGCGCAGCAATTACAAAAGCTCTGCTGAATAACGGTTTAACGGTAGTTGCGGTAGACGTGGACAGCGAAGGACTGAATCGTATGAGAGAGCAATTACAAGATGACGCTCTGCATCCGATAGAGTGCGACTTGTGCAAGGAGGAAGACCTGAATAAAGTATTCGAGTACGCAAAGTCTAATCTAGGCGGAGTGAACGTGCTGGTGAATAACGCTGGTGTAACGAATTACAAAAAAATAATTGGTAAGCTGAATCGAGACGTAGGAAAGGAAAAAAAAAATAAATAAATAAATAAATATTAATTCATCACCCCAGTGAGATACGGGTAGACGGTTAAGAGTGATGAAAAAAAAAAAAAAAGAGTCTATATACGATGGTCCACCGAGCAATTTTTACGGATGCTGCGAGGGGCCGGGGGAAGGGGGGTGGCGGGCGGGGGGACAGGAGCACGAAGCGAGAAAATTGATGAATTAACGCAAGAGAGAGAGAGAGAGAGAGAGAGAGAGAGAGAGAGAGAGAGTCTCGAGCTTTCGTATTTCTGATGTTTCTTTGGGTGGCTTTTAAAAATTCCATAAATTATCCTTTCAGAGAGCGACAGGGCGGTGTTCGCCAGGCTGTTAAATATTAATGTCCTCGCGGTGGCCACGTGCGTCAGCATGGCTGTACGTATGATGCGAGAGAGCAATGCGGAAGGTCACGTTTTCAATATCAACAGGTATCTAAGGCAAACCTTAATGCCTAAACCTAATCGCTATTAACTATTTAGCAAATCTAACCCTTATTTCGGGTGGCTTCTCCGCGATACGTTTATACAAGCCCGTCTTGTTAATCGGTGTTAATTAACGCGGTCACGAGGCTAAACGCTTGGTCGCAGCTGCGTAGCCAATTCCACCCTCCTGTTAACGACCTTCTTCTCTCCTCCGTAACCCTATATCTGTGTATCCTTGATTCACTGGACCAATATATATCTTTATTCCTCTTCCCTTTATTCCTCTCTCGCGTGAGTAAACTCCGCGCGTAACCGTGTATCCACTTGGCTCAATTGTTTCCTCGACGCAGTTTACTGGGCCATGAAATTCCTGAAGGCGTCCTCGACGACGTCGACGGCTCCAACGGATGGAATTTATATCCCAGCTGTAAGCACGCGACTGTCGCCATGACGCACACGGTGCGACGGGAATTGGCGAGAATCAAAGTTCCGATCAGAGTTACGGTGAGATTATTGAGAAAACAATGATTTTTGGATATCGATCCGATATCGATGACACTTCTTTTCATTGATTTTTATTCGATCCAGAGCATCAGTCCTGGGCTGGTCAGAACCAATATCAGCGGGCACGCGCCCTCTCTCAAGAAATTCTTTGATAAATTGGAATGTCTGGAGCCGGAGGACGTGGCCGACGGCGTCGTGTATGCACTGGGTACACGCAGCAAGGTACAGGTACGTAAAGTTGCGAGCATCGAATAATTTTTAATGCGCAATGAAAAAGTCCGGCATGGAGCTAATTTTAATTTACGGGAGAGTTAATGAAGTCGTAAAAAGTTTTTTTTCTTCTGGTTTTTAGATAACGGAACTTACGATACGGCTAACCGGTGAACTCTGAAGTAAATATCTTAATGAGAAATTTTCCAAGAAACTCTATGGCCTCGTTCTCGTTCGAATGCGAAGGGATAGAGAGCGCTCTATGGATTTTACTTTTCCAACTGTTATTTTCACTTCCTTCAATTAAACGGAGCATCGCTCCAGAAATCGATTCCTCCTCGAGGACAGGGAGAGGGTCGTTTCTCATGAAAATCACGCTCCCCCGTTAAGCTTTGTTATCGTAACAGGTCGACTTCCAATTTTATAACAAAATTGTAATTGCGTTCTTGACGAAGGACGAGCTCGTGAAATTTCAAATTCCAAAGGCAGACAATTTTTTGCGTCCTGGGCTTTAGGTTATTTCACCATTGCCTGGGTAAGATATAAGCAACGATATCGAGATATTCCGAGAAAGCCAAAAAAAGATGTAAAAATTACTACGGAAGACGAGATAGAGATCAAACGAAATTTACAGGTAATTTCGTAGCTTCTACGTTGTAAGAAATTCGAAATGATTAGATGAAAAAAAAAAAAAAAACGTGCACGGACACCACGCCGAAGTATGAAATTAGGACGATTTCGTTAATAAGAGAAAAAAATAAACTATATTTTTCATGTTAGCGTATAGAAGAAAAATTTACCGGATACTCAATGCTGTAGCCCAATACGGTACAGCACGTGGCACCGCTGTGTACATTTCATTATCGGCCCTCCGTTTCTTTATTTGAGTTTACCTCGATATTCTTGCCTGATTATTGTTTGTTTTATATATTAAGTAGGCAGGGGGTTGGCTGCCGGAATCGGGACCGATAGAATATCGCTATGGTGGCTCATGGTGAGAAGCCTCGCGTAGTGGGACAAGAGTGAAAGAGAGAGAGAGAGAGAGAGAGAGAGAGAGAGAGAGAGAGAGAGAGAGAGAGAGAGAGAGAGAGAGAAAGTGAAAGATGGGAATAACAAGGCTTTTGTAACGCGGAGAAGAGGGACAGAAGGGGAAGGAGAGAGTTGCGTTTCCGCTGTCAGTTACGTCAGAGCCAACTATTGGGTATAGGTACTATCCGGAAGAAAGGGTAATTGGATTTGTTCCCTCCTGACAAATAATCTTTATTCTTTCCGAAAATTCTCCCCAGTCCATTTCTCCGTCTTAAGGATTCGTAGAGACTCGATGCCCTTTTCTTAGATCCTCTCCCTAACCCATTCCCCTCCTATTGTCTCGCCAATTCTTACTCCGCTAGAGGAATAATGCAATAGGCATTATTTTATCAATTTCATACGACACACTCCGATTAGTCAATACACGTGCTTATCACGAAGCGGATAAAAATGAATAATCAAAAAAGGAGAAAATTTATAAATTTTTTAAGATTAAATATTTGATACTATTTTGAAATGTTGGATCAACATGGTCCAATCGGTCCTTCCGTGCTATTACGTTACTGTGTTATATACGGATGTTATATGCACTGTAAATTATCTTTCTTAACTCGAGATCGATAGCGAAAAATACGAAAACTAACCTACGTTAACGTCCGCCGTCCACCCTTCGCTCATGCATCCGCAAGCCAGGCGGGCGCCAGCCAATTCTTTTTTCACTGGGAACCAGCGAGCCGGTATGACCTGGGAGTTGGGGTGGAACAGGCCGAATTCTAAAAAAACGAAAGCTCCGACGGAAGCTATCAGAAGAGACGATTATTTAACGGATCCTGTAGATTTTTGGGGACGCGAAAAATCCAGAGACGCAACGGCCGCTCAGGCTGCTAGGTTGAGGTGGGGAGGGTCGGAGTAAGCGTGAGGAAAAAAATGCGAGATACAGAGAGCAACGGTTCGAGAACGTAACAGAGCGAACCGGAAGTATCAAATCGAAATCCCTTCACCGATTAATAAATTGGAAGTACTCACCGGAGTTGATGCAGCTGATCCGTGAAAGGCCGAGAATTGCATCCAGGGTACACTCGGGTGGGCACTGCACTGGGGCACTGCACTTCCGGAAGACTCACAGAAAATCCACAGAATTTTCTGAACATCGCGAGAGTCGCCTTGTGACCGTGAATCGAAAAAGCTTGTGATCTGCAAAAAAGTTAGTACAGACTACAATAATATCAGAAAATAAACAACGACAAGCATCAGGTGTCCGCGGGAAGACCGTACATTAAGAAAGCAATGATATAAAGTGCGACTATTTCCCGTTTGCAAATATAAAGATTATTTATAGTTCCAACACAATAAGCCTCATAAATTGCATTTGTCTCGCTCGAGAGAGCACGGCCGTTATTGCGAGAAGCTCAGGATTTTATTTGCCAGCATTTTTCCCATCTATATTTTACACGAGGAGCGATACCAGTGCGTGAGGGGCCGAGCGAACTTTGCCGGGGTAAAGGAGAGCGAAGTACAGGGCGCTTCAAAGGGTACAGATGCCCCGTGGAAAGGGACGAAGAGGAAGACAGAATAATTTAGCTGTTTTCAAGTATAAGCAGCGATAAATTTACATATTTTAATATGAATTCCTAAATACCTACGTATCCCTACCATACGTATATAAACGGCAGGCAGCGTCCTTCTTGATCATCGGCATCCCTCCTACGAAGCGCCCCTCACAACTTGAAGACGTGTAGGAAGAATTGTACAGGTTAATTCAAGAAACGTAGAGACAAGCTGCAGGAGATAACTGGGAAGAAAAAATAGGGCGAAGCAAAAGGAAAAATATTGTTACTTCGCCATAACCTTCCAAGAGCTCGGAGCATCGTCCACAGGAGCAACTACAGATACAAGTATACTCGAGTCCGACCGTTTCCAGTGCGTTGCGAAAAACTGTTACTGCCCCATATCATATACGATGTTCTCCTGCCGTCTGCGATCGGTCCATTGTAGAAGAATATTATCGTTTTCACAGAAGACTTTACGAGCACTCGGCAGCGACGATGCCTCTACACAGTAGAGCAAGTTGAAAGTGCGCCTTAAAATCTCGACGCGTTTCATGCTTGTTTCATAGCCGCGAAAATTCACGAATAAAAAGAACTTTATAACGCGAGACAAGGCTCAACGCAAAAAGTAAATGTCATATCTCTACAAGAAAACAATAGTTTATCAGTCCTGCACGCACGCGATGGACACCGGATAAGATCATCGAGATTAAAGTTGACTCACGACCAGTCAACAAAGCAATTGATAATTGCGAAACCTTATTGCATAAGAGCAATACTGATACGATTAACTGTATTACCCGTAGATTATTGCTATAGATCAGCATCAGTATTTTGATAGAAAACATCGAGGCAACGGAAAGATTAATTAATGTGTTTTTTAACAATTATCAACCAATGAGAAACTCACTGTTAATTATAACGAATACAAATACATACCAATTTCATATAATACGTACACCCGTTACCGTGCGAAGTCTGCTGACAACTTCAGGCCCCTTTGGATAAGTAAGTTTAGCGGGTAGTTCCCGACTGTATGTATAAACAAGAAGCACGTATCCAAGTAACGACCATGCAGCTCGGAGCAGCCTCGCGGCCCATAAGCCACCTCGGCGAATTACTTTTACCCAGCAGCC
Source organism: Trachelus iudaicus (assembly GCA_030142595.1). Lineage (NCBI taxonomy): Eukaryota > Metazoa > Arthropoda > Insecta > Hymenoptera > Cephidae > Trachelus > Trachelus iudaicus. Next base: position 182,255 of record JARQTH010000733.1, on the reverse strand, counting down.
ACCGCGGCTTTCATCAAGAAATACAATGCGAACGTTAACCAACGTTTCTCGTTCCGTTTAACATCGTCAATAAACATAACCTAGCACCATACAACGTATAAGCAGTTGGTACGAATAAAGCCTGTGTCAAAAAAAGAAATTGAAAAAAAAAAGAAAATTCCAGTATATACATATCTACGTTAGGCAAATCCATAAAAATAATAATAACAATTATGAGTATCAACCAAAAGGTCTCTCGGGTCCGTGATCGTACGATTCGCTACAGCATAGAGATTCTACTCGAAAATGGTGCCCACCTTGCAAATTGAATTAGAGCGATACGTTTCCCTCTCCCGTCCCCTACCGGCGGTCCACGAGCAACTGGGAACAAGCCGTTGCATCTGGCGGTTTTGCTGCGGTGCGCCACCCCAGTTTCACCCTGTCTAAGAATTCAGTGCAGCTTCCGAGCGCAATACGATTTGTGGCTCGACTAGGAGTCCTGGAACGAGAGGAGTCGAGATGGCGTGGCGAAGGAAGCGCCAGAGGTTCCTAGCTACCTTACGTAGTGTGCCAGTAGAGCGTGGAGTAATGGAGAATAGAGGAATATAGCAGCGGGTAGAGGACGGAGGAAAAGGCGAGGATGGCTAAAGCCACCGCGATGGGTTCGTTAGCGGAACACTGCCAGTGCAAACATACCCACTTTAACCAGGGCCGTACGTGCAAGGCTGCGGTGTCAGATTCGAAGTGGCTTGTGGCCTCGCATATATGGCAGGACGAAAGAGCTGCGTCTCCTTGAGGGAAATTACGAAACCTCGTACCAGCGCGGGACAAGATTTTTATGCGTGATCGTCCCAGAGTCTCTACGGTAAACGGTATGCTAGAATGCCGATTGAAGTGTCTATATACGTGTATATATATAAAGATAACTTAGATAACGTGCCAAGAGGTGTATTTATAACGTACCTCGATGTTTTTGCACGTGGATCAACGATCACATTTATTATTAGCGTCGCTTATATGTAATTCCCTTGGTCAATTTGGATTAGTTCGTGCGCGAATCTCGATAGGAGACACTCGGTCTGTCTCTTAAGTAAATGTACATAGGATCCATATTAAAGACGATCGACAAGTATCTGGCGATCATCAGGACGCTAATTGGTTTGTGTGATAAATGGGGTGTAAAGGTTGGGTTAGGTAAGCATTGATAGGAGGCGAAAGGAAGAAGTGAACGTCAAAGTGTTTTAATGTAGTGTATGTGTATAGAGTATATGCGGGATATATATATATATATACCGTTATTCTATATAGTACTCGAATGGATGCATATAATGCGCATCTGGCCTTGATGCAACACGAGTTGTGCTTAGCGACCAGCTTAGGAAATACAGTTTGGAGCACGCGCGTTATCTCACTCAGCTTAATACGCAGTTATGAAACTGGGAGGCGGCAAAGTTACGGAACAGTTTCCGCCAAGTATTAATTTAATTGTTCCGAAACCTTTGACCCCCCCCCCCCCCAGCCCACTCGAAATTGCACCTTCGACGGCAGACCGAGTAGCTTCGTCCTATATACACCCGACGCTCTATCTTCATTAGACCAGCTTGCTTCGTGCGGCCGATTTTTTGTTGCTTCTTTCGCGCTGTTTTCAAATTAAAAATTCGTAACGTCACTCCTCGCACGATCCTTAAGATTTTTTTTACGACCAAGATCTTCCCGTGAACCTGACGATCGTCGACGCGGAAAGACAAGCAAGTCTTACCTATATTTTCATGTTTAGCTTTCGACAGTGACTGCCTGTCACCGGGACGGAGTAGAACTTCCGGTCGGATGGAGTATAAATAAAATTGAAAAACAAAAGAAAAAGGAATTCGAAGTACGAGGGTTTGAGAGGAAGCGACAGAGACGATGGAGAAAAAAAATGTATTATCGAAGCAGCGAGAGCGGAAAAAATGTATTCGGCATTTATTATCAGCCGTCGCCAGAAATCGTTCACCTGCCACATGACGATTCTCGCAGGAAAAGAGCAAAGTCTATAAAAGCGTCTTTCGACGATCGGGAAGACGGATTTACGATGATACCAGTGCGCGATCATCCTCGAAAAATTTTCCAAGACCACCTCCTCCCCAACTCCCCTCCCAAAGTCCTCCGTTCGATACGACTAACGCGTATCGGGACTACGACCATTTACGATCGGCCGATCCTAGCAAATCGTTATTTACTTTACCCACGTATAGCAGCTAGACGACACCTCGAACGCCGCAGCTCTCGACTCTATGGTTTTATGGCCCTCTATAATGGGATTACTGGATCATCCCATAAGCTGTTTGGACGCCCTATCCGACGGAATATTTCAAGCCGGGACGCAGCGAAAGGGACTCCCGATACAGCGTCGACGCTCTCTATATATAATATGCTAACTGTTGAATCCAACCTAAAGCAACTGGCCCGTAGCGTTGCGAAGAGCAGCCGTTGTTCCGAGCTTGGGATAAACAAAGATCCAATAATAAAAGATAACAGGAAGCTGAGAGAATAAATCGAGTCGTTCGCTGCATCCCCTATGCTGTGCGACTCTAGGTAGACGTACCGCAGTACCGGAGATATTTCTATGACTCGATGAACAGTTTTGGTACAGTGGGAATCCAGCACAGGATAAAGGATACAGTTGCCTAAAAACAAACTCACCGATCCGAAAGCTCGAACGTGCAATTTTCCAATGGTCCACGCTACACGACTCGCGCCGCTATACGTTATGTATAACGATGCGGATACACCGACCGCATAGATATTATGTATACGAATCGACGTAGAATTTCGTGACCGCGTTCAACATTGCCGAAGGTATATTATACTTTTAACGTTACGTTCGACGATTTTTTCCAAACATACGCACTGGTGCAAAAAGTTCCTTGCAGCGACCGAGGTAAAGGTTTGTTCACAGTCGTCACACCTGTTTAAATTTTCAATCCCAGCACAGGTAGCATTGTGGGGATCGACTGCATTTTCCGCGCCTAGCGATCCTCTCCCCTCCCCTCCCCCCAATTTCCCCAACCGCCACCATCAACCCACTGTCAAAACAAATAAATGGAAAGCATCGAGCAGAGCTCGTAACGCGAGCGAAATCCCGTAAATTTCCAATTATGGTGAACATTTTAATTAGCTGTAACCAGGCGCTTCTGGAATTACGAAACATTTTGAAATTCGCGCAACTCTCGATACCGAGAATACGATAGAGTTTTATGAAAATCCAGATAAGTTCATTAGGAATTATATTTCACGTTTATATTATTCGTACGGAGTATGCATGTCTCACCTATACATACTTATAGCTCTGATATCATTGAACAACAAGTGTGCATCCGTATCATGCAAGGCAAACCTGATACAGATCAATTGTTTAATCTCGCGTCATAATCAAAATCTGACTAATCTAAGGTTCGGTAATTCGACAAGATAGATCACATTAACGCTCGATATATATTTCGAGAAGAATCGCTGAGTTAATCAGCCCGCTGGCAACATGTGGCGCGTTCACGTCGTGGGGCTTCTTGTTATCTTCTTGTCCGGCATCGGAAAGTCTTCAGACACCGGTGCAAGCTTTTCCGAAAATTTGGGAAACCGGAAGGTGAATCTTAAGGAAGACGGAGAGAACTTCTCCGTCGAGCTCGAGAAAGCTGGCAAGTAACCCATAATTTCTCTTATCTCGCAAGGAGCCCGGGCCCTTTACAAACGTGCAGGACGTCGTCTCTAACGCTGGCTCGTATTAACGTTACACCGTACAGATGGGACGAAAGCCCTGAAAATCCTGTTCATCTCTGAGGCTAAGTCGAGGACCACCCGCGCCAGCCCTAAATTCATTCGGGATTGCCCGGACGAAGCTGTCTGCATTCAGTCGAACGATCTCACTCGAATCACCCTCAGTCAGATCGACTTTGAAGTTGTTAACATTGCCATGCACAGTCCCGGAAACGACACGACGTATCGGAATTGCATCAAGCTGGATGATGATGTCCAGTGGTTCGGTGGACCTCAGCAGAAGAAGCAATTCTGGCCAGTGCAGCACATGGTGTATCAGGATCACGCCTACTTGCCCATCGAAGACGAGAACGCCGCCATTGTCGAGCCCTATTGGTTGAACGGCAAAGGAACATTTATTTACGTTAATAGAACAGTCCCACTTTTTATCGGTAAGCCTAAATTTTCTCTCACTAAAATTTCACTCAAGGCACACTTTTCTTACCTGGCTTACTTTTTATGCAGATCAAAATATTTATAAGTACAAGCATCTCTGTCTCGTCGCCAGGATAAAGTCACCGTACAGAGCTCGTGGATACGTTCATCTCAATTACAATATAGGAACGTTCGCTAATCCCAGACTTGCCCACGAGTACGCAGTTCAGAATTTCCTAGGAAAACCCACAGACATTCCCGACAAGGCTATGATCACACATCCCATCTGGTCCTCCTGGGCAAAATACAAAGTCAACGTAAACGATTCCTTGATGCGTGAATATGCCGGAGAAATTCTCGCCAATAACTTTACAAACAGTCAAATTGAAATCGATGACCTTTGGGAGACTTGCTACGGTAGCCTCGCGTTCGACACCTCAGCATCCAAGTTTCCTAATATCCGTAGCCTCACAACCGATCTCCACAATCTTGGATTTCGCGTGACCCTCTGGATCCACCCATTCATCAACGTAGACTGCACCGAGTATTATAACTTAGCCCTGAGGAATGGCTACCTGGTAAAGAATATCAACGGCTCCGTGGAAACCTCCTGGTGGCAAGGGTCCAATTCTACGATAGTCGACTTCACGAATCCTGAAGCAGTGACGTGGTAAGGAAAGATTTAAAAAATTCATTACCAATCCGTCATCGATCCAAGTGCATCGTGTTTAAAGGTTCACGAATCGTCTCGCTGCTCTATAGGAATCCTCAGGAATAGACTCCTTCAAGTTTGACGCAGGGGAAACGTCCTGGCTGCCTCAGCCGGCAGACTTGACTGGAAACCTGGAAGAGCAACCAGGAATTTTTACAGCACTCTACTCGAAACATCTTTCTGAATTCGGAGGCGCGATAGAGATAAGATCGGGCTGGGGAACCCAAAACTTACCAAGGTTCGTCAGGATCATCGACAAGGATACAAGGTGGACCTGGGACAACGGTCTCCCGACCCTTATCACGACCACGCTGATTATGAACTTGGCTGGTTACGTATTTGTCCTTCCTGATATGGTAGGCGGGAACGGGTACGTGGGAGACGAGGCATTGATATCGTCAACACCTCCCGAGAAGGAATTGTTCATCAGATGGTTGCAGGTCAATACCTTCTTGCCAGCAATTCAATACTCATTCGTGCCATGGACCTATGACCGTGAGGTAATTCCTTGAAAACAAAAAAATTACATGAAATTCCAATAAATTAATATCCATCTTAAACATCTGACAGACCATCGAGATATGCAGGAAATACACTGATCTGCACATCGAGTACGCGCGCTTCATTATCGACACAATGTCGGAAGCCGTATCTACAGGAGCACCCGTCAACCCACCCGTATGGTGGGTGGACCCAGACAATAAAGAAGCCCATAAAATTTCAGACGGTAATATCTCGTTCCAAATCAAAACTCTCCCATTTTTATAATTCGATACCCGTAGATATTTAACACCCTTTCGAAAATATTTTACAGAATACATGCTGGGTACGACAATTCTGGTGGCACCGGTGATCGAGGAAGGCGCCGTTACGAGAAACATTTATTTGCCATCGGGAATGTGGCGGGAGGAGGCCTACTCCAATCATACCGTTTACGTGGGACCGAGGTGGATCTACGATTACCCAGCCCCGCTCGACGTTTTACCATATTTTTCACTGATAGCTCAAAGTGGTAGCGCGCTACACATAGCCAGTACACTGTTTACGTTGTTAACATTTATCGTAATTAATATATGATCTAATCAAATTTATCTTATCAAAAAATTTTTAAGTATACGTATTACGTTATAAAAGATAAGCTTAAGTACTGGTTACGCTCTTTTATCTCATTGCCCGAGGGGACAGTAGCATCTGATCAGTCAGTACGTTTCAGTATCTCTGGTTTTGAAACACGTTAATAGAATTAACGAGATTAGTACTCCAGATTAAAAATGTCGATTAATTTTTTCCTGATACAGATGATAAATTCCTGTTTCGTTTTCTTATCATCTGAGGATCCAAGGCGTCATCCACCGTATCAGGACTCGGTTAGGGGCACAGATGGGGTATCCCTCGGTAAATAACCGCGGTCGGCCAGCAATCATTCTCGAAAAATGTAGCGGCCGAGTCCTTCGTAATTTTTCAAGTCGCGGGATGCGTCCTAGAGACAACGATACTTTGTACTTTCACGAGAAAGAGAAAGATGGGAGACTGCCAACCTCCCCCCAAGGGGCTGCACGTCTTATCGGTAGTGGCGCACGCACAGCAGCCTTTAGCCATTTGTTACGCTAAGTGGTAACTGTTATGCAGGAGAACGGCAAGTTCGTATTACTCTTACCACTTGCGGGAAAGATACTTGGCAATAGTGCAAAATTAAGGGAAGTATGCTTTTATTTCTGATCCCCGGCATCTCTCGCCGGCGTGCAGCGCGGACGAAAAAAGAAAAAAGCTCTAATATATTCCACTCTAAACATTCGCTATATTTAACCTTTGCCCGTGGCTCCAGTAAAGAGGCCAATGCCGTGAAACACGTAGAGATGACAAAAGTGGAAAACAGAGTTGGACGCATTTTAACCTAGGTGTACGTGACGTCTGGTGTAGTCTCCATTCTCTTCTTGGTTATCCAAATGTTCTATCGTACTTTCATTTCTATTCTCCATTTTTTTTTGTTCTCTCCTCTTCCTTGTATTTAACTTCCTCGAGGCTCGCGTGCTTCCTCGTGCTCTCCGACCGTGCTGAGATTAAGTCGCAGTCAGGATGAATCCAGAGAACGAGAGGAAGGACGTTCTCATTTCCATAGCAGCAATCCGGGAAGCACGTTTTCGAAATTAACCCGTGCACGGGCGAATTAACCCGTTTAAAATTCATCCTTTTGTTGCTGCATGTTAATTCCATTCTTACGCCTCCTCTGCCGAATGTCTCTGCTTGCGGTTCCGTCCGTGACGCTGATGACGATGCTGGGCGACACTGAGTTTTGCATCGAAGGTTCTAATCGCCAGGACCTAAAGGCAGCCGAGTGGAATTCAAAACAGTGGCATAACCACGAGCGAAGGACACTTTGGTGCCGTAAGGAGAGAGGTCTGTGCACGGAAAGAGACAGTGAAAAAGGTAAGTAAGCAGGCAGACAGCCATCTCGGAGAACGGTGGGTACCAGGAAGATAAGTAGGTAGATACCCTAACGAACCAGACTTGAGTTAAGTGGCGGAGTCTCCGACAGCGAAAGAGACTTTAAGGAAGGAATAGCCGAGCGGCGCGAAAGCTCAAGTTACGTTGGATTGCCGAGCGATATTTTAAAAGAAATTCAATAAAGCCTGAAGCAACCAACGAACCTCATCTCCGCAGGACTGAGCCACCTCAAGAGGGTAGCAGGGTCACTCTTATAAACCGAGTAAGTCGACCTCCTCTCGTCCATAAAACTGAACTTGGAAGGTCTCTTTGTGTGCTCCCCACCTATCTTCTTAGAGCGATGGTAGTAAAAGGTACCGAAGGTCGTGAAGCTGCAGGAAGAGGTGCGACCGTAGGATGAGAAGCCAAAGAGGAATAGGAGGGATTGCAAACACTCCACGCGGGTCAACCCTGCTTCTGCTTAAGTTTCCTCTGGCGACGGTGCTGCCGGCTACTTCTGCCTCTTGCCTTTGGCCAGCGTCACCCTCGTCAATTGATTATTTAAGCCCACCTTCTTACCTACACATCTCCCCCGCCTGAGAAACCAGCCCCAGCTGCATGTCCTCTCTTCCCTCGCTGTCCCGTAATCCTTTCGTTTGGACAGAGGAATCCGGCGCACTTGAAAATTCAATGGACCACCGCCGTGAAGCGTCCCTTTCAAACGTAAAAAGAATAGTAAAGTCGACCTAAGGGACCAATTGGAAAATTTATAGAATTCAGCCCCTCTACCCGAAGAGCCGTACGGTATTATATCCAGTGGAATCGGGGAGGGGCTAGTGAATTTTCGTGGTTAGTCAAATTAGAGGGGGACGCTAAGCGGCATTGTAAAGGGTCCAAGGGCCAAAGGGGTCTCTAATAACGTTATCAGAGCTGGCCCGAGCCGATCGTAGCTGGCGTCTGCAGTGGCAATATATGCGGTAGCGGTAATGGCAGAACGTCGGGACGTCGAGCTAGTCGCGGTATCGCGCTGCGACGCGCATACGGTGTTCAAATTGATTGGAATTGTTCCCGGCTGATATCTCGTTCCTGGCGGGTTGTGCAGCTTCGGAATAGATGTAGACACCTCGGGATGGTAGGGCGTGAGGTTAGGTTAGGTTAGGTTAGGTTAGCCCCGAGTATATCCGCGCCGGTACTGTTTGCGAAGTGGCGGGTACAACGGGAAAAGGGTTCTTCACTGGAATTAATTCCGAAGCTTCCGCCGAGAGCTCCACTTACTTCGCTTATCGCATCACTCGATGCGACGTCGGAGCGTTACTGTTCTATACCTGTGGAAAAGTAAAGGGTGGCCGTAGCGACGGGAACCCGGCAGGTCCTTGCCCAGGCGTGTATGTACTAATAGCCGAGAATCTACTGAGCTCGGTATCGAAGGGATGAAAAGGAACTTAACATTCGCCGCAAGCCCGAGACAGATTTGGGAGACGCACCCTGCCCCTGGCAGCCCTTTATTAATTTCGGGTAGCTATGTTAATTTAAGGATTATAACGCGACCGCCACCCCTCCCAAGGACTGATCCATTATAAAATACATTATTCTCCACTTAACTTAACAACTCGTGCCCACCGCCCAAATTCAGAACACGGATTATGCTCGCCAATCGTATGCATATTCATGAATCCCACGAACCAATATTTATAACTGCTCCGAGTACGATGCTCCAAATGTTCTACCGCTTCGACCCCTTCGCCCACTCTCGTCCTTCCACCCTCCTAGTAATCACCTTCGAATATCAGGAGGATGCTCCAGTGCTCCCGCGTGCTTACGAGGCTGCTGCTTTGTGCTTTGCGCAGTGAAACCCATACTGTACCCGCGTCCATATTGCAGTAATAGTAGCTGGAATAAAGGGTAGTGGAGCGCAGTAAGGGATGGTGGATCGAGAGGACAGAGCGTGGGGTGCGAGGAGGGTGAAACCAATGGAAGGGATGTTCGTCAGGCCAGTTGAGAAAACCAGAGCGAACTCGAAAACGACGAGAGCCGGAAGGAGTTGGGAAAGGCGAAAAGAATGGCGGATGGTAGACGAAACGGAAACGCGGGGAAACCGTAAGCGCATGGATCGTCGTGCCCGAAACACATGGAACGAAGTTCTCCTGTTTTGGAATTACTCGTACGGGCATTTTCGAGACTAGACGAGTTATTGGCTCTCTATTGCAATTGTACCTGCAGAGACTGCGTGGACCGTGACATGCCTCTCTCTTTCTCCGAAACCGATTCCATTCTACATTTCCTTCTCTCTTCCCGTTTTCTCGTGATCCCTCTCCTACTCCCTCCTTGCCCAGTACGGTTCCCGTACGTTATACGCTCATGGGTAATAAAACATTATTTATAGCCCCCCGCTTCGACAGTGCCTATAAAAAGTTCCGTATAAAGTTGTAGTTTACAGTCTGCTAAATGCAACGCCATGAAACGGTCGCGCTCCGCGTACCATCTAACCTTCTTACGGCCGAAACAACCACCGGTCACCCTTTAACTTTAAGGAATACCACAAACCCCAAATTTTTAGGGACGACTCCAGGACGATTTCCTTTTGAGTTCGTCCATAGAGGTTTCCACGGGATTCTCCTGCTCCAGGACCCTCTAATGTTGAATCGACGTCACTCCTGTTGGGAAACTATCGGCGAGGTTCAAAGACGGTGTCCAGTTGGAAAGAGTGGCAATAAATATTTTGCGACCAAGGCACCATTCAGGATACCCGTTTCTCGCTGAAAAATCATAACAAGAAAAGAATGTACGATTCAACAGAAACGATGAAAGATTACCGAAGGACGATCGATGAATTATTATCACATCACGGCCTAGACGTCTGGATGGATGAGATTGAGCATTTTCAATTGGCCTAGGTAGACAGTCCCGACCGTCAAATCCATTTTATCACCGTTTTCTGAGGTAACGTTCCGGTGGTAAAGAAAACTAGAGAATCTTATTCGACTTTCTCCACTGTTTCGTCAACTTCCTCTTTCAGCCCCACATAGATATCCACAATCTCGAGGCCGCTTGTACTGCGATCTTCTTCATGGGCAATAAAGGAGACGTATTGAACACCGCCACGCTTCTCATTCGCCAGCATCACTTTCTGGACCAAGATAGCTCTGATAGAATTTACAAAAAAGAGGGCAGTCCTACCCCATATAAAAACATGCGTCGTCCCTTTCTTAAAGTTTGCCTAATACAACGTGTACATCCAAACGTTTCTTTAAGGTCGTTCCGCAAGGAAAAAGAAATAGCGAAAGCAAAGGAGACTTAAAAAGAAATCTAAAAGAAGAAGAACGTCAAAGAACTAAGAGAGAGTCGGTGAAAAGAAGAGTTGGTGTCCTAAAACGATCACGGTAGGAAAGGCACGCACGAGGGACGTCTCGGACATTTTATTTGACGCGACGAAGGTAGCTAATCTTTATTGCGAAACGATGTGGGCCACGAGCCGAGAAACGGGCCTTTTTATTTCCCAGGCAGTTTTATGGCGCGCGCTTCTCCCATCCGCCCTCGTCTTGCAGCATCCTTTTTTTTTTGCTTCTTCGCCTTCCTTATCCTTCCTTTTTTTTCTTCACTCTTCTCTCTCCCTCGCTGTCACTTTTTTCCTTTCTCCTCTCTTTACGGCTACTTTACTTTATACCCACGCCGCACGATAGGATTTATAACCGTGTCTTCGTTCTACACCTCTTGCGTCCACCGGTCCAACTTCCGTTAGTTACCTTGTAACCTCCGCATCGTCGTTCAACAGGCAAACGAGAAGACGTAGCTGCTCTCTCGCCATCTGCAAAAGCTGCAGTATGCTGTAACGTCGAACCTATCAACAAACAAAACCACTTTTCAATTGACTTTTAACAATACGATCAGCAAATGGGATACGATACGACTATCCGTCATGTTGCGGTACGTCGATAAAATTTGACAGATAGTAAATATGGATTTGAATCTGGATGGTAATCGCGCGAGAGAAGCGCGGGCCCGATTGATTGAATTCTCTATACAGGTAGAAGGCACAGTCACGTGTACAACGAGCACTGAGTCAGTTGGCCAACCGACCGACCGACCAGCCGACCCATCGAACTGACATATAGGGTACTGGTAAACGCATGGATAGAGAGAATAGATAGAGGAAATGCCTGCGGTGGTGAAGAGAAATCGTCACAGAAATCCATACTCAAGCGTAAAAAATACAATCCCGACAAGCACTCCTGACCCAATCAGCTTCCACGAGTAGCAGGGACGTTCCGGGACAATATAAAAATACGCGAACTAATAACACTCGGGCGGCGTTTATCTTTCGGCGATATGAAAGAAAAATAAAAGCACATTGTGCCGCGTGCCTTGGGGTGCCCTATAGAATCGACGCAATCGTACGCAACGCGACCAACGCTCCTAGGGAAGAATATAGGGGGGTTGGACACAACATAATGTAATATGAAATATCGAAATGGACCCAAAGATCTTATCCTAACACTTTTCTTTTTCCTTCGCTTCGTGTCCATTATATACCTTTTTCAATCATTTCGCCCTTTGTCAGTGTAGTATATATTCAATGGATCTATGCAGTCCCAGTGCTTAAGAAATTTGGCTAATTATTAATAAACGGCTAATCGTCACCGGTTCCTTCATGATTCACCGTTAACGAATATAAAACAAGCAAGAGCACTTCGCTAGAAAAACTTCTCTTTAACGAACTCACGAGCATCATCCGGATACGTGTAAGGATCTTGTAGCTGGTTGTGTGTACGTCCTTGGAAAGGGGGATAAAAAAATGTCGGAGAAGAAAAAAAAGGATCTTGAAACTTTTGGCGAAATAAAATAAAATGTCAGAGCGATGCCAAGCAATACCAACTGGCAGGAACAATGAGAGGACATTTCATTCGATACTGAGCTTTCCTTTATTATCGTAGAATTTAATATCCCACTAAAACTCGTTGCTGGTGCTGTTATACAATAAGTACCTATAAAGCTCCGTCCTTGGTGCGATGGTCTCTCCATTTGACGTAGTGCCATTTCTTAATGTGCGCCGAATAGACACGAGAACAATGCATCGGCCGATCGTATCCATGGATTCCTGGGACTAACGACAGTCGCTATATTAATTTATCATCGTATGACGTGTATGAGAACTACCATGAAGCTCCAAAGATTTCCATAGGCGAGAGTAATGTTCGAAAAATTTCTTTTGCCCGATTTCATGTCCGTGCGACGTAAGAAAGATTCAATTAGGAAGGCAGTAGAAAAGCTAACGGACCCCCATGATAAAACATTTCCGGAACCGCTTCGCGACAGTTGCGAGAGGGCCGTTTGATACCAGATGCTACCGAGAATATTGGATAAAAGTTTGTCTCGACTCGCGGGAAAATAATTTCACACTGGGTAGGGATGGCGGCCGGCCGTGTCCCACCGAAAACAAACTTTCTTCTTTTAGCCGGATTCTCGACTTGTCCTGTTCCTCTGTCGACAAAATGGACGCGCGACGCCACCTGACACTTTACATATATGGAAAAGTATTCCTTCCGAGTTGCCTCCCGCAACTTTTCTCGCCTGACCAGTTGCAACCGGAAGAAACTCCCGGAACTATCTACCTTCCACGCGTTGCCACCTTACACTTCTCTTTTACAGACGCAAGACTGACCAATCCCGGCCAAGTAGTCTTTCAGCAGTTGTTTAAAATTCTCAAAATACTTTCTTGAGCTTGACAAATATACTGTACACGTATTTACTGTACCGAGTATCAAGATACTCTTTGAAGTCAAGTATATAATTTATATCCGATTAAGTTCTGATTATTTCTCTGTGGAATCTTCGATATAGACCTAACCTCTGACATATTAAACCATACAGTCTCGTACAGCCATTATGGCTCTGCAGTCTGTCTACAGTGGATACGCCATCAGCCACGACTAATACCCACAGGCAGCGTGCACCATTAGTATATATGTATTAGCGTCCGTACAGCATTAGTATCCGTATTGGGAGGAACGTTCATGTCCCGTGGCACTTTGACTGCGCCATGTCTCCCTCGCGCCAGCAAACTTTGGCCTTCGATACTCGCGACTAATCGAATCTCCGGGACACGAGTTACTTGCCAGTCTAACTTCCGAACTCCATTCGCTACAATCGTCTCCTAGTTGATAAGGCCTTTGGGAGAGTGTTGCTGGGTTGTTCTACGATCTGCGACAGTTCACTGATGCACTCACTTTCGGAGAGACCTTTGTTCCGAGACGCTGAGCTGCACGTGGATCTAGACAGATCGAAGATGCTTGTAATTAAGATCACAAGACTCGTTGAGTAAGAGCGCAGTGCTTTATGAGGTTATAAATACCTGGAGAAAAAAATTTAACTCCTCCGGAGGCCGTACAAGAGATCCCAGGGTCGATGCTCGCTTAAGTGTCAAAGTTCACGAAAGTCACAATGTCTCCGGGTGGTGTATCAGCAGGGCACAAGGTGATCGCGTTGCGCATCAAGTTTTATTGCAAGGTCGTAGCGCAGAGTCAAGTCCGAGACAAAAATAATTTGCAGTGTATCGCGCGATAAGAGCCAGCACCGCGTAAATAGGTGGACGTGCATTTCCGGGCTGGTGAGGGTAACATTAATTAAGTCGCGATAAAGAGCAGCCGCAGGGGAGTACACACCGATCTGCATACCCGTGGCAAGCGACGTTCCAACAAAGAATTTAATTTCGTCCTCTTGATAAAAGAAAGCGTCTCTGTTTTATATACTTTAAGAGGTGGCTGAAGAACGTCCGAGATATATTATTCTTAAATGCCGTGAATTTATATAAGCGGCTAACACCCTCCTGCCTGCTGAGCTAATCCATTCTAGATTTCAAAGAATTACAAACTCTTTCCCCGTTAACAAAAGCAAAACAATCGGAGCAAGAGCAATGCTTTGTGCCGTATTTGCATGAACGCAATAAAAGAAGTACAGAAAGGGCTCGCAGAATGTTTGCCAGTACCATCGCATTCCGTCTGGACTGTTCGCATGATGGAAACGCAGCATGCCAAGGATAAGGAGCCGAGGATAATATACATACACGAGAAACGCGTGTCACACTGGTATTAGAGGTTTAGAATGTCTGGCAATATCTCCTACGCGATATTTCAATAACACGAAATAGAATATCGTCCCTGGTATTGCTCGATATTCAATAGGCATCATTTTTCCGCTGCACGGGGCATTAAATCTGCATCAGACAAAACGAACCGTCAGTTCCCGCCGTCTTCCCAGAACATATACGTACCCGTAGGAATGCCCGGCGAGCTGGAAGGACGCCGGAGAGCTACCTTGGAAGAATTATCTGCCGACGACATTGACGTACTTTGCTCCTTTCTCAATGTTATCCTTTTCTTTCTCTCCCCTTATCCTCCTTTCGTCCTCGTCCTTCTTGACTGCAACCGAATGCGCGTAGACGCCTCGACTCGTCGATACCAAAAAACACTCTTGCGTGTGGAAGCAAGACGAGGACCTGGAAGGAAACAAAACTCTTAGGAAAGTATTTTACTATCGCACGGGTCGACACCCTGGCAATCTACTCGTCGCCAATACTACCTTTCGTTCTGTTATTCCCTTTGAGGTTCTCTGCATGAAGTAATTCCTGGCCGATCGCTCTTAGTGAAGATGTTACGGAGGTAGGTGTGCGATCCTTCGCGGGTGAAATTTCGATTGCAAAATTGCCGTTGGAGGCTTGATTGAATTGAATCCACGATAAGGCAATTAGTGGTGGGAAAGGAGGTACCCCGAGTCTGCCCGAGACTGAGAGCTAGACGGCTATACAGACGGAGTTCCTTGGTCCAGGGGGATGAGAACGAAGATGGGAATGAGGCCCGCGGGGTTGGTGCTCCTTAGAAGATAGCGGAGTGCAAACTCCTTTGTGTATCTGGAATAAGAAGCGCGCGCCATTAGAATGCAGCGTGCCGGTCTGCAATCAGACCGGAACAGACCCTCTAACTAGCTATGGATCCATAGACAGCGAAAGATTTGAACCTACACCGTAAACAAGGAGAAAATATACCGTGAATCTTCTACTCTATATTCAAGAAGATACAGAGAAGGAATCAGAGATCGTAGAATCTTAAGGGTTTGTCATACCTAATGAAATTCCCAGCTGTGGCGCAAGCTGGCTGGATCCAAGGCAGTACGATTAAAATGGAAACACCCACGGTTTCTGGATTGCATCGATTCCTGGAAATATATTATAAAATCTCTGTGAAATATGTAGGTATGTAAAGTTGGCCGTGTCGGCCTGGGAAGTACCTAACCTAGTTTTTAAGGATCAACTGGAATTCCGTGTGCCGGCAATTTTTCGAGGCTGTTTACCGTCCCAACTTGCCTGAAGTTTTAAAAACTTCTCTCTCTCTCTCTCTCTCTCTCTCTCTCTCTCTCTCTCTCTCTCTCTCTCTCTTTGCCTCCTACTCTTCGGTCATCCATCTCCCTGTATCCTCAAGGAACTTTAATCTTGAGCACCATCACGAATGCGATACAACAGAACAAAGATAGCAATCGCTTGTAGCCTTCGCTATTTCCTGTATACACGGAATGCCGAGCACGTGGCTTTGTTACGAGATAATACTCCGCTTCGAAATTTATATCTAAACTACGAGTTGCGAGCTTGAAATTCGAGAGCTCTGATTAACGGATCTATATCCCACCTCTTAAGATTAAATCCAATCGAGCTCAATCTCTTCGTTAACGAAAGAAAATCTATGGACCATACTGTGTGCGCTTTAAATGCTCCATGCATTATGAGTAGCTAATTGAAGTCAAAGGAATATTTTTATCAGTGGAATAACTACCCGTTGTCTTACGAAAGGGAATAAAAGTAATAAGCTATGATAATACAGTAATTGCAATAAAGAGCTTACGTTATCATAACCATGTTAAAGAGGGATGCGTGAACTGAGAATTTATTAAAAATTATTTCTGTCACTTTTAACCTCTTTAAATCCTTCTGCGAAGTGGATAATGCGAAAGAACCTGCAGTCTGTCTTGATGGGCTAGAACAAAGGTCAAAAGCCAAATATCCGATCATCCCACGGTGATTTGGATGCTATCTGATGTATGAAAGAAATGGAAAAACCAAAGAAAGACAAACCACACAGAAGCTTGTCCAAACGAAACACTAGGATTCTGGGACGGTGGGGGTCGACGTGGTGGCGGATGAGGAAAAAAACCGGAACAGGGAAAATGGCAGAACGGAAGACTCGATTACACGTCACGAACAGTCCAAAGCCTATTTCGTCGCAATCGGTTTTTCATTATCAAAAGTTCCGGCAGCTCTATTCCGAATTGTACATTTAGTGCCCCTCGTATATGATCCTTCTTTTAACTGTATCTATATATACGATGCTGATTCTGATGTGACAATCTTTACTTTGTACTTCGATAGAGGTTACAGTCGCTGACCTTTGCTTAGGTCAATGATTTGAATAATATATTGTGTAATATCTTCAATAATACGATTATATCATTAATCAATACCATATTTATATCCTTTTTTGTTCTTGCGGTGATAACGCTTCGCTCTTGATTTTAAAGGTACGATGTAAAAGATGTACACGTAAGAGTTTATTTGCATCTTCACTGTGGGACAAACCTAGATGTTCCATCTAGCGTAATATAGTGGAACTTTTTCGAAGGAGATAATGATAACCACAGATGTCGCTAGTATCAATTTAATACCCAAACACTTGCCCACGTCGCAAATACCTTTGGCGTGTGGCTTTTACTTTGTGTAAACAACTGATTGGTAATTTTTATTATAGTTACGAATAGAAATTAGTACGTCTTTCGTGTTATGGTATGAAATTTCGATTGTTGTGTCATGGATTTTATTATAGAACGGTCTAATTGATAGTTTGACTAAATTTCTTTTTATGACTTGTGCTTAAATAATATTTCATAACAAAGACTGGGTATTGAACCTGATATAAATACACTTTAGTGCAATAACAGCTTCTTCACTTTTCTGTTACGGAAGTAGACAATGTGTGCCTTTGTAGGATAAACATTCCAAATGATTCAGGATTCTGATTCTGAGCAGGGTTTAAACTCGGTTAGACCAGTACAGGACAGAACTGGTATCAGATGTACTATAATTAAAATGCTCATCGCATTAGTAATTACGCTTATCTTGATGATTGGTAGCGCAGTCCACATGTACTTACAGATTTCTAGTTTTCTGCAATCCCACGGAATTGAACGTATTTGTCACCTTGTCCGCAAACCTGAAGACTGTTAACACGGAGGTCACCGACTACATACCTGAACACCTTGAGATTTATAAAAAAATGTCTACAAACAGTCTCATCGTTAAACAGCCTATTAAGAATTTGGAAATTCCCATTAGTAAATTTAATGACATTGCCATTCCTCATCATCTTGACTTACTGCGAAAACACAAAAATAATATTAAAAAGGTATTTACTTACAAGAGATCGTCATTTATCGAGCGGTAACTTGATACATTTTGATTCATTATTTTTGTTTTATTGAAGTTTCAGGAAGCATGTCAATGGAGCTCCGTTTATAAAGAACAAGTGAACGCCACTAGATTAGTTAAGCAGTTGAAGCAGTTGCTCTATGAAATGGATATGCTTAGATCTCAAGTAATTGACAGCGATATTGCCATTTTTGATAAACTTACTGCATTCTCCAGAAATAGTACCATCATTGCAATTCAGGAATACTTTGGTAAATTTCGTAAATTTTAACAGATATATCAATATTCCAAGCCATATATATATTATATAATATAGAAATTCCTACAGATCTTGAATTTAATTTTCCTCCTGCAAGGCCTGCCTCACCCAAAAATGAAGATCAGACCACAGAGAGTCCATTTCAAGAGGCTGATCTCCAGCTGCATGCAGAACAGGAAGAGCTGGAAAGACAGCAAGCCTGCCTGCATTCCTGGAATATTCTACAAAACGATATGCATCAGCTTCACCAGCTTTTTATAGATTTTAATAAAATTGTAAAAGTAAGTCTTCCAGTAATCGATAGTTCATTAAGATTCCTCTGTAGCATTACTGTTAATATAAGCCTCTTTAAATGAATCTAATTGAAGGCTCCATTTAGGAACAAAAGGAACATGTTAATGAAATTGAAAACAATGTAGAGGTTACTGAGGTTAATGTAGAAAAAGGAACGAAATTCCTTGAGAGAGCAGCAAAATACAAAGTGGCGGCTTATCCCTTAGCCGGAGCACTAATTGGGACTTGTGTTGGTGGACCTATTGGTTTGATAGCTGGAATAAAATTAGGAGGGCTGACTGCTCTTGGCTGCGGTGTTTTGGGTGAGTTCGCAAAGAAATTAATGCTAGATTTGAGAACATAGCTACTGTGTCATTAATAATTTACAGGATTTACCGGTGGTACTTTTCTAAAGAAAAAACACAATGCAGCTCATTCTGTAGAGAACAAAATGGAGACATCGCAAACTGAAGAAACAGACATGAGGGCATCCGTTTCACTGCCTGACAACTTAAAAGATATCAAAAAGGATTTATGACCTTCGATGATAACTGCCGTGAACTCAACCACGACACATCTGTGCAGCATACCGTAATTGCTTTTGTTATAGGACATTGGAAATTGTAACTTCGACGAAAAATATCCACTTCTATAAAGCACTACGATCTGATATGTCAATGTTGGCTTAGGTTGTGGATTATTTTAACTCATTAAATGACTGTGATCTTACGTTATTCTCGCTTCTCAAAGTCATATATATTTTACTACAAATAAGAGAGCTATCCTAACTTATATAAAAACTAGAAAGTTAAAGGTATTGCTTACATGGAAATATCTCGAAATTTTCACGAATAAAAATTCCTTAATAATTACTAAAATAATGAAATTTTATCTGACTTTCAATAATTATTCTTCGCTTTTTTTATTTCTGTCACATTCAAATTGTGTCATGTCATACCAACCATAGATCATTGCAAGAAAGTCACTGCTATATCTACAGACAGAGATGCACAACGCTACGGTTTTAGGCGATACCAAAAACATGGCGTTAAATCGTAGCGGCAAGTCCGGGAGTAGAAT
>JARQTH010000733.1:7908-162796 GCA_030142595.1 Trachelus iudaicus | reverse complement strand
GTTCAGCTCGGCTACGACGATATATGCATTATCTACGGAGGCGATGATCACGAAATCCTACTCCCGGACTCGCCGCTCCGATTTACGCCATGTTAATGGTATCGCCTAAAACCGTAGCGTTGTGCATCTCCCTACTCATCTCTGCTACAGACCAGAGATGAGCACCATGCCAAGATGTCTAGCACCATGTTAGACAAATGTTTCATTTTTTTTTAATGTTGGCCGGGCTAATCTAACTTATCAACACCTTATCAACTGTCGGTAATATCACCGCATTCTGTATACTCAATCATTTGCATCCTAGATGGCACTAGTGTACTGTACAATTTCTAACAATTCACATAAATTATAAAACTAACGGACAAGATGCCTCATGCTTTAACACAAGTTAGTCTGCTTAATAGACGCCCAGTACACAATAAATGTACTGTATATCAAATGACCATTACTTAACATTGTAAGCTATCGATTATTATAAAAAATTCCGCTATATACAATTTCGATAAATCACATACTCGATACCATCGCTTTACAATTACCATCGGTCATGGACGTACTTAGCAGAAACAACGATTGACATTCTCCCTAGCTAATCCGCCACATAAATCCAACACGTTTCCTTTATTCCATCTGAAAACACCCACGCATAATTGTACAATTAATAGTATACGCAACCGCACCTTTCCACATAGCATATATCACAATAATATATCCGTACGGACTGACCGATTTATCTGTCATTGACGTTACTCCACGTTAGACTGGAATTTCGAGCCACAAGTCGACATTTTTGACTACATTCCTTCAGAATATAATTCAAATCCTGTTATACATGCACAAAAGTATCTGGAATTACGTGACCTACAATTCATGAGATCATTGCACATAACTGTCTCTGATAAATAAAAGCAGAAATCTTTTTTGATTAATTTCAATAATAAACAATTCTCGAACGTTCGTCGCTATCATGATCCAATTTAAGAGTCACCGTTACTATGCGTTAATTAGTCTTCATCCTTTTTTCCTAAGACATCCAATTGTGCAGAGACTGCGGTAAATCATTGTCTAAAAAAAAAATACCGAAATTTAACTCAATATTTATATGTATACGTATATATATAAATTTACATATATACGCACATTTAACTCGACCGTTTTTCTTATACTTGGTGCCGAGCATCCAGCAACCACGTATCGGTCTTTCGCCACGCGTTTAACGTGTCACGGCTATGTTTGATAACAAACTCTACATAAGAATATGCACGACTCTGAAACAATAGCATAAAATGACGTGGAGAGACGCATGCGCTGCCGTAGTTGCTACTATCACGGTGAACATATATGTACATATATTTAAATAGCTTAATCCGTCTTAGACAGTAAAAAGTTGTGGATATACGTCAAATCAAAGACGTTACTACCGACTCTGTTATCAGGATCGTCCAGTGGTTATGAAAATTCTATTAATTGCCAATTAACGATTATCATCGATTTTGCAGCATCTGACTGAGAAATTAAAATCAGACTAGGATCTGTCTGATAAGACATAGATACATAGATCGTGTGATTCGAATTTTTACAATTTGCTGATTATTACCCTAATCAGAAATTACCTTTTGAGCTTTTCGTTTTTAATAGTTAGAAACCTTCTCGGTATTACCCGTTTCAATAATCCTTGATAAGCCTGATAATAATCGGTATGGCTTCCCGGCGCTCCTGGTTTGTAACACGTTCTCCATAATGAATGTATTATATATGCAATTCAAGAACTTTCCTGCGAAAGTGAATGCATTCGCGTAACTCTTGCCTCGCGAGAGTCTTAAGAATGATTGACTGTGGGTCCGTTTCTCATCTTACCAATTGATTCATTACGCTCCTCAATATCGCAAAGCTCCGAAGTGCCTGCCTGGAATGTAATGACAGTGGTGAATCAGGTAGATGGAAGAAAATAAATTGAACGAACGAAAATATCGGGGAACTATTACGACAGAAAAGTTTCACATTGGCAAAGTACTTTTCCTGACGTCGCCGTCGTGCTTCGGTAGTATCGACAGGTCGAGCTAACGTGAAACTTGGCTTTATGCTCCAATTGCAAATGGCTGTTGTAAATTTTAGTCAGGCAGCGTGTAGCTTGTGTACTGATAGCGACAGAACCACAATGCAGTTATAACGTATAAAGATATAATCTCAGAGACATTTATAGTGAAGCTGCAATGCGTGTTAAATAATTGTATCTTGAGTTTCTGAGACAGAAATTATAAAAGGTTAATCAAGAGGAGAGCCGTGTATAGGAAGTCATAGAAAATGGCTTATCCTGTAACGCGCGTGCGCAGACGAAAAAAAAAGGCTCAGACTTGTTTAATTACTTTTAGAGAAGAGTCGACTTCCTCTCTTTAACGATGCTCGATGTTCCTAGATTCTCATTTAGCGTTGATGGTTGGCACTTTTGCCTATTTTTGCTTCGCGCAGAGGCCAGACTTCTTGGCTGAATCATTGTCAGCGTGTGAGTACGAGGATCAGCTAATCGGCGTAAAACTATAAACACGAACATATGCTTCATTAGCCAGGGACGTCTAGAATCTATAGCAAGCACCCTTGAACCTTACCTGACAAGAACTGACGATCTAAGTGGATGGTGTCTGTCAAGATGATGAAGTTGACGTTTGAGGTTATGTCCGTCGAGAGCGTTAAGTCCGATTCCACACGAAAAAGTCATCGAGAACGGTTTATCGACGTCGAAGTTTAAATCGTATATTTAAATCGAGTCTGGCAATAAGCCACGCGAGTCATGAGCATTGTCATCGAAAGTGTCGTCTTTATTGCCATCGTAAGAGTCTCGTTAAATTTATCAAGATCCTCGCGGACTTTTAACCTTTAAAAACTTTAACACTTGCATATCTTATGTACATATAAATATTCTATGTAGACCCGGCGAAATGGCCAAAAGCAATGATTACCCGCGCTAACAAAATAATGACGACGAGCGACCCATACGAGGAATTTGCCGCGGATTCCCAAGTAGGCCATGGTTCCCCAGGCCAGGTCGTAGATTATAAGGACGCTACAGACCTTACGTAATGGGACGAGCAGTAAATACCTAACTCGTCTTAATATTCATGGTACACCCTCGAATCTGATAAAAGTCCAGATTTAGATCTAACCAACTGATAATCCACTGAAAAACTGTATTGTAAACAAAATATTGCAGACGCGCGATCCGACGTTAACTTCGAAATGCCTCCCTACTGCGCATGCGCAGTCGGCATTCTAAACTCTCAGGCGCATGCGCAAACGACTTGTCACATCCGTACGTGTCAAACAGTATCGGCGCCTTTCTTCTGCATACTTTATTCTCCTTTGAAAATGAATTAAACGACTGTCAGGTTGTATCGTGGGATTTGCGAAAGAGCAGTTTTTGTCGATGCTCAATGCGTTCTACTTGATTTCTGTCTGTAGCCGTCTCGCACGCATACAACGCAAGTGGGATTGTGCAAACGTTCAGTGTCCCTACTCATCGCCTTTCTATACTACCGCTGTAGGTGTAACTCTTCTTCGAGTACCACGAACTCCTGCGCTACTACTCCTAGTATGATTTCTATACATATATGCATGGTAATAACAAGGTGTTATAGGTTATGTCACACGTGTCCAGTGAGTGGACGCGCGTTATGTAGGAGTTATGTCTGTTTCGTGAATGGTACTTTCGACTTTACCATTACCAAAGACACAAAGAACGTTATTGACACGTTAACCGTACACAAGAGAGAGAGAGAGAGAGAAAGACTCTTCGAAATCCTGTCATTGATCCTGTTTACAATCGCCTTTTGTATCGACGCAAAGTTTCCTTATGGCGCAATTAACTGTAGTCACATATGTGCATATGTATCGCATACGTTGTACCGATCGCGACACGCCAGTCATTTGTAGTCTTGATATGCAGAGACACGCGTCCTCGTCTCTTCGGAGATTGGGTTACTGCATCCTTGATACGAATTCAAATCGACGAACGAAACGCAGCTCGTATGCATAATCGACGGCACAAAGAGATACAAGGGTGTTAAAGATAGTCGTTAAGTGTACAATTATCGATATTTACTGTGTGAATAATGTAGGCTTTATGGTAAACATGGATTCTAACCTCATTAACGTAGCATTTGTTTTAGATCGAAAGATTTTCTACCGTAATTTTGTGGAATCGTTGAAAAATATTTAGCTAATTGCTTTTTATCATGATTTAATCACGTTCTCTTTCTTGTATAACGTATCAGTAATTTCTAAAGCAAACTTTTTATTACACCTTGATCTGCCTATCGTCTTTTACAACCATGTGTCTATATATTCTTATGTACAGCAGGGAGAACGTAACGTGTGTTCAAGAATGTTTGCCCTTTCGTCGCTGCCTATTCTTTGTCATTGTCTTTCTCGTATGGCAGCTTCTTCGCCAATATATCAATTCAATAAATCACAGGGCTAAACTAGTCTCTGCGCGGGAGTTATTTATAGTCGCATCTGTCAGTTCTTTACGTGTAAACTCGAGCGCCATTAAATTCCGTAAGAGTCTGTAAACTTTTGTATAACGACGTTAAGCCCCAGGTTGACGGTGCGAAGATCGACGTCGGGCGTCCCTCGCCTATATTATATATCAGTGGCAATGCGTGACGTCACCGTCACGCGTTTACGAATTACCAACCTGCTCGATGCTCCCGAAAGCCTTTGTTTTTCTTTCATTTATATTTAACTTCGGTATGGATCTTACGTAGAGGTAATACTGGACATTATTTTCATTGCCCATAACTGTGTGCATTCTGCTATCGCGGAATTACGGTGACATAATTTCAAGATACATTCGATACACGACACAACTACGATAGCATGGATGTCAAACAGTAGGAAAACAAAACAAGCTTAAATTTGTAGTAGAGCATTAAATTCAGCCTATGATAAGGCCTTGATTATATTGTACGTCTTTTTTTTCCGAATTTCTCTTATGGCGGTCCTATATTAGAGGAGGCCATTCGCCGCTAGAGACGCTGCTTGACGTGTTTAGAAAATTCTTTTTCCGACGGCAAACACGCCTTACCTCTCGACCGTTAGAATATGACTAACAAGGAAACGCCTAAACGCTTTCAGGATCCAGACTAGCAACGGACGTCAAATCGTAAGTTTATCCATCACGAAGATTCGTTAGATGATTGCGAGTGACGTGAGTAAACTTCATGGACCTTGAACCTTCCGTGAGTAGGTAAGCCCTTAAGACTTTTTAATTTATACGCAGTCCAAAGTAACAATAAGTAGATCAGTCGGTCAAGTGTATTTGACTTTACTATCCTCATTCGTTATACATCCTTGAGTAGGAAGCTTTATCAAAGGTAGATACCGAAGTGCGTTGTCAGTGATGTGGGTATATTCATTATTTCAGGTACAGCTACATAAAATTGGATGATTCGCATAGAGAAGGTCAGCTGGGTTGGTCTTCTGTGAAAAAAAAGAATAATAATAATAATTATAGCGATGAAGATAGACCTATACCTGGTGATCGTGTGAATAAAGTATCTACAGTGGAGGGACATCTTTTCGGCCAAGGTCGAGGTAAATTAATCGCTACGCTTCGGGGTGAGGACGCGATATACATATATGTATGTATAAAACGTAGAGAGCCGAGAACTTTCCATGTCCTCGAAGACCCCAGGAGAGGATCGGCTTTTATCTTCTTCGGCTGACAAGGCACTTCTTCCACCGGTTTCTCGACACCTTCCATTCGCACCTTATGCCTTAACTGCCTATTCTACATTATGGTTCCGTTTTCATTAGCCTGACGACCTTGGCGACGCGATCGTGACCTAATCGTTATTGAGTACAGGTTTGGACATAATAGCCCTGGTAATCGATATGTGCGCTTTTAAATTGGCCACTTGCTGCATCTACAGGGTTATGCGGCGTGGATGTAACAGACATTGATGACAGCTGTCATAAGTTCATTCTGGTTCATTATCAGGTGGTCTCGTGTTATCCAACTGGATCAATATTTATATCTGCGTAGGTTTGGCTATTTTGGTATTCAATTGGTTGGCAAGTTGACAGCAGGCTATTGGGAGATATGAAATTATGAATATTCGGATCAGCTGTTCTCGGGACTAAGAGTGTCAGTACCAAGGTTTCGTTAAGTGTCATTTAATTCAAAAATCTTTTTTATCTTTATTTCAGGTTACCGCAGACTCGCTTTTCTTCGGTTCAAGATCTTTTTTATCGAGTAACGATTCTCCTCGTGGTCTTTGGCTGTAATCGTGCGAGTTAATTGACATAAAATTAACTGCAAACACTGAGGTGGTATGCCACTGGAGTTCGTCGAACGTCCGTAGGCTGGCAATAACTTGACTGTACGTTAATTATTCTGCAAATGGTTCGAACGATGCGCACAGCATTGATAAACTGCAGAACGAAGATTTCCTGTTTGCGGAAAGGATTTCTTTCCCCGGAACAACTACGTGACTCAGTACGTTGGTTGTTACGCTAATTTGCAATCCTCGGTAATGTTAGATTATATTTGTCGTCTCTTCGATTATTTACTTTTTAACATCGTCGTACGTAAACGAGTGGACCAGTCATAGTTTAAATGTTTAATTGGGTAAACAGAAAATTTGTATCTCAACTTTAAGGATTGCAATCTTCTCTGCTATTTTGTTTCCACGTTTAGCCACGTGCGGCGCCTCTGAGGGCAGATAAAATAAAAAACATGGCGCCTGCCAATGAGTTCTAGATTATCGCACGAGTCATAAATGTTTATGGTCTCTTCGTGGATTCGTCACGAACCGGCCAATGGTTATCGGCAGACTTTGTTTACTGAAATTTCTCTTAAAGGTTCTTAAGTTTTTATTGTACTTGTCATTTTCTTTTTCTCCGGCATTATCTCCGTTTACGACGGCTATTTTGACACTATGACCTCTTCTGTTAACGGTTCACGATCTACATCCACGTGATTTACGATCAGGACGTTCTGTCGTGTTTTGTGCTCACTATCCTATTGGGATTTTGAGTGTCAGTCGTCAGCTGTATTGTTTGCCGGAAAAACCCGTGAAAAATTGTCGCACAAAAATTAGAAACGTTTTACGGACCAATGACGTTGATTGACAATAGTCGGAAAGAATAATTCTTTTTTTTTGTTTTTTTTTTTTTTTTTTTTCAATGAAATATTCGAGATTCTCCATTGTGCGCTGTGTACTCGTTTCGACGGAAACGAATGAATTGGCCGTGACGTAGCGGATCACTTCCGTTAAGAAACATCCTATGGAAATATTCCGAAAAAATTTTGCTAATGCGTATTTCTCATTTTGCTCGTAAACTTTTTACAGACGTAATGCCAATTTGCCAAGCTTACCCAAGTCTGATTACAAAATTGTATGAGTGACGGTAGCTCTTGAGCGCAATTTTCGTATTAGGGTAAAAACAAACAATTTTTAAATATCTCTCGTCAAACATAATTGTGTATTCCTGCGTAGCTGCTCACTGTGGAGTATAAAGAAAAATTTTCCGCAACTTTAAAGTGATCTATGGATCCTAACGTTTTTCTAAATACTTAGCGTCAACTCGATAATCATCCACGAATTAGTGAGAAACATTTCGATCAACACTGAGGTAGCATGAACAGAAACGTACATATTTGTCTGTTCACTATGAGATGATTAGGTGCTAATAAGATAATGTCACTTTATCAAATACGTACGGAATCGCGTTGACGATAGATCGTAAAAAGGAATAAGCAAATGTTTTTTCTTATACACCTTACAGCGAGGATTTTGATCGTACGAGATGTCACGAGGGCAGAAATACGATCGAGCGAAAAGTCATTGTTCTCGGGCTGCCGTAGATAAGAGATTTACCGAAAGTACCGGGAATGTCAGCGAGCAGAGCAAGTTTACGAGAAACATTGTTGACGGACGCTTTTAAGAATTTCGTTGTCAATCTCAGTGAATTATGATAAGAAAATTAATTCGAACGATGAAATTCTCTTGCGCGTACACATTTCTTGTAACTAATGGCACTTAATGGGAAACTTTGGAAAAAAAATAAGAAACATTAAAAGTGACTACCGTACGTCATGCGTTGCTTAGGACTGGTGAATGGGAAAACAAAAAACTAGTACATTAAATCACTTGCAAATAACGTTTAAACTGGGGGAAAAAAAAATTATGATCGTCGACATTGAACCAAATACTTGTACGAATGCAATATAGCAAGGCGCCCTCGTTCCCTCGATTCCGTTTCTCGACGAAATTACGTAATCAGTCAATTTACCACGGAGGCGTCAAAAACAGGTGATTAAAAAAAAAAGAGGCGAAAAAAAATATGTCTAACAACGAATTAATCAATAAATTATACTGATAACGATTACGTTACTATTAGGTGCGTTTGCTTTTATTTAATTGTATGAGAGTGTGACGTAAAATCGATTGTTCCTGCAAAGCGATTCAAAATAATATTCAAATTTCACGATATTTTTTTTGAAAAGTTTCAATACTGCTCGGCGAGCGCGTATTTTGATCTATCGAAATTTCGATTTGCCGAGAGAGAAGTCGATGGCGGATAACCATAAAGGAAAAAAAAAAAAAATTTCCGCAAGTTGTAAACTGCCAGTTGTAAAGAGCCATATACTGTAAAAGGTTAAGGCCTGTTTGCATGAAAAGATCCATCGGTAAATATTCATCCCGGATTTAGTATAATTTTCTCATAAGCTTTTTGTTATGTCAATCTCGACGAGAATTCGATCATGTTAATAATTTTTTTTATTCTCTCCAGCATCTTCATAGAAACAACGAATTGGTTATGCACCTTCGACAGATTCATAATTCATCCAACCACTCGAAGAAATAATTATATTGCTGTCGTAATTTACATTTTAAGCTGATACCGAGTTCCGTCGTTCACTTGTAAACTTCGCTGTGAATCCTTCTTGATTCAGCCGTGATAATAGACTGGAAATCGTAATGTCACATCTTTATAAACAGAACGGGGATATAATGTAATTAACCAGTGACACTCATGCCTTTTGTTTGCAGAAACGGAATTATTCAGCATTAGAAAAATTCATGGAAACGTCAAGTGTTGGCTTGATGCTAAATTAATGGTAAGTTTATTGACGTTTGTTTCTTTTTTTTGGGGGGGGGGGGAAATCAATAATCAAATATCGCTCACTATTTCAGGTGACGCCAGCGTGTCTCTTTTTTGGATGGGTGAAATATCTGTCGTCGACAAAGACATGGAGAAGCGACGGGTACATCGTACAAGATAATTAAGACGTAATTAATTCGTACGAGACATCAGACTTACATCATTCAATTGAAAAGATCACGTAGAGTACGGGGAATCCTTACTAGATCGTTCCAGTTTGATCTGGTTGGTCCAATATACTTTCGTCGTGGTTCACACCGTCACGAGTTATTAATCCAATTTTATCACTTTCGATCATTAAACGTCTGAGCTGAGGAGTGGAAAAACAAATGGATACTATTCCACGAAACAAGAAAATCCAAAGATACGTTTTACCATCGATCCAGGGAATACCGATGGTATGTTCTTTTTATTTCCTAATGCATGCTTTGTCTGAGAGCGCTGTTGAGAATTCGAAAAAAAATTCATTTTTCAATATATCTCTATGTAAAAAGACCTTCGCCGTCTCTTCTGCGCGTAATTAAAGCGCGTTAAAAGGAAAGGCTCTATTAAAGTCAATAAAATATTATTTGATAACGATAAGCATTTTGCAAACAAAAGCCTTGGTGCAATTAATTATTTCATTATGAATTTCTCAACGCGCTCAGGACTAACCGTGTTAACATCATCCCCGTAAGGTACGTCACACGTCGACGTGGTCTTCGCGAACGAATGTTTGTCAGCTGTCAGCGATACCGGAGCACAAAATGGCGGCACTGTCACTCTCTGACAATATAATTTCTTCATTTCAGTTGAGTCCACAAGCGTACCTGAAACGTACGAGACCTTGTGCACCTATCACGAGAATGTACAAGTAATTACGTAATCTCGTGATTCTTCTGCGAAACATCTAGAAACCATACGTGTGACGTTTTACAATCGCAATGGGATGCCGCTTCTTTGGGCCGTCGTCCCGAAGAACCACGAACAACTCGCACGGAAGATAGGGACACCCATTGGCATTTCTTACCCGTTAAAATACTCAGAACGTTCTGGGTCTTCGAGCAGCATATCGGCTAAAAAGGCTTTTATCTCGTCACGAGCTCATTGTCTCACTGATTTCCTTTTCGTGTCGTCAAATGACAAGAACCTTCGAAACAATGGACTCGTGCTTGCTACCTGGAAGGAGGATAAAGGATAGCTGAAAAAAAAAAAAATTCTTTCCAGAAAAGAGGTATAAATAAAGGAGAAGAAAGAATACCGTAAGGAAAGGTACGACAACAGTCATCACCGGTATGCTTTGAGAAACAATGGCGGCTGCCGGTCAATTATATTAATTAACATTGAAGGTTGTCACCTAATAAGTGCAACGACAGGTAGAATACACTTCTAAATATCCATTCAAATTATCTTCCTTCGTATCCAATTGTGCGCCACGATAATAATCACTTCCTGTACAGGACGATAGCGTATATAGGTATAAAGGGATAAATATACGTTTTCATGAAGCGTCAGTAAATGGAGTTTCGAATACGAAGATCAAGAGAATTATTAATAAACGAGTAACAAAGTCAAAGGAATATATTATACGAATATACTTTATTGAATATTGGCCGATTGTCAAGGGTGTGTGTGTGTGTGTGTGTGTGTGTGTGTGTGTGTGTGTGTGTGTGTGTGTGTGTGTGGGTGTGTGTGTACAGAATGGAGACCTTTAAAGTGAGACCGGTTTCAAAATGGCCGCCGGCATTGATATGCTCCCGTACAGGAAATCTCCACGCGCGGCGTCGCCGATGCAAATACCAAGGGTACCTCTTGTGGATAAGACGGAAGGATCCGATCGGTATCTGTGGAACTTTCGCAGGAATTAACAATATCCGAGGTCCCCGTGAAGCAGCTGGAAGGTCGTGACCTTGCGATCGGCCAGACTCGTCGATTTTCCAGTAAACAAAGCGTGAAACTCGGAAAGTCTTGGCTTCCTTATCATTGATAAGGTATTGAAGTCGTGGTACCGTTAGACTGGGTGCACTTGGGAGAGGCGTATGCTTACGTGCATGTAAACGTGGAATTTTTAATTTCAGGACGAATATCCAGATAAGCCACGATTCTACGACTTGTTTGGCCGATGAATTTTGCCACGAGAGTGAGGTGGCTCATGAAAACAACATGACATAATGGCATGTCATTCTGAAATTATGAAGGTGACGACTGAGATGATACTCTGTGCCAATCACGAGTATCAAGTCGTTTGAAAAGTATTAGCAACGTTTCCAGGAATTTGAAGGAGGAAAAAAAAAGAGGTTACGACGATCATAAAGAAGAATAACAAGAAGAAATAAAACTTGCTGGCCGATCATTAATCATTCTTTATGAAATTGAGATCGTGTTATGGCGATACTTGAAAAAATTAATCAGCCACACCAGGTATCCGTTCTCATGATAGTTCATGAGTAACCCAATACTCTGTGGACAATGCACGCGAAAGACAAGCACGAGTCGTAACGTGAAAATCAGCCTTGAGGAAAACCCTCTGCAGTAGCTACCTGTCATCGTAGTTCATTGAAACTCGACGCCACTCGTAACCTTGCGTCGAAGTAAGTATAGAAAATTGAAAAATCCAGTTACTCGACTGCATCAAAAGTGCAACGTGCATTTACTCATAGATTCTGGAAGATCTTACCTGCACTGCTCTTCGGTCGTAGTGCAAATTTTTCACGGCTCAACCTGCTCGATCAATGGCGTATAGGTTAGGAGCATATGTGTAAGTTACTCAGGTACCGTGCCACTCAGTGCATGTCTAAATTCTGTTTTACTGTACGTTTGTGTATCGCTGAAACACCAGGACGAGCGGCTTGACCGGCAAGAAGGCATGCACGCATGTTCACGACTCTTTGGCTAAAAGTGGGGGACGCTATCAGTGAGAACGATGTCTTCGGCGCGTGTGACGTCACTGGGACGATTCTTCAAGTATAGTCGTAGCAGCAGGACGCGACGAGTCTTCCGTCAACCGCGAACCGGTACGACCGAAGGAATAATCGAGAGGTTCTTTCACTTCTAGAATATAACTTACTATTTTTTTCCTTACTGATTTCAACGCTGCGCTTCGAGTACGTAAAATCGTATTTTGTCACTTTGAGACTTTGACGGTTTCTTAATTTTTTTTTTTTTTTTCCCTGACTTTTACGGAATCCAGACCGATGCGCGATCGGAGTGTTACGTATTTTTTTTTGCTTTGAACTGAGGTTACTGCTTAGTTTTTTTAATTTTTTTATCTTCGCTGTCACAATCTACAAACTATGTGCTGCGAGTCCGGGATCGCGATATAGTTAATTGTTTTTATTTTTTATTTTGTAAAGTCGAAGGATGAGGGCACTATTTTTTTTTTTTAAATTCCTGTAATTCATATATAAAGATAGTCGAATTTTTAATAGAATAATTGTTTGATCACGATATCATTGTTTACAGATTTCTTATGGATCGTTCAGGCCCTTGCAATCGTTAGATAACGCTACCTATTATCGATCAGTGTGTTTTTCGGTTTTGCATGACTCGTAGTCTTGAGACAAAAACAAAGAAAGCATTGTCATCCGTAATATGGTATGCAAACAAAAATTTCAGGGACATCCCTAACACGCTCGCTACTGTCATACATAACGTGCATCTTGGATTCCGTAAAACTGTCAAAATTAATTTAACGTAAGCCAGTGCGAAAGTTATAAAATTGTGAAAAAATCTCGTGCAGGCAAGCCAGTACCGAATCGGCCCAACGAGAAGTCGATCGTCGCAGCCGAAGGACGTGGACCGTCAACTACAGTGAAAGAGGAGTCCGACTGGCAGAATCTCCGAGAGGAAGTGAAACGAGAAGTATATAAAAGTAATAGAAGGAGTAAAACTAAGGTAAAACAAGGACAGAAGCACAGAGTGACCTCCGTGTTCCAAGATATACCGAGTTAACCGAAGGAAGGAAGGAGCGTACACGAAGGGAGATCTAGAGAGAGATAGAGAGAGAGAGGCAGATCAGGTGCAAGTGAGAAAGAGCCAGTCGGGAAAAGCAAAAGCGACCGGTGGAGCAAGAGTTACTCTCAGTAGTCGAGTGGCCAGCACAGAGTCTCATCGGTGAGACGAGAGAGCGGCTAGAGATATTTAAAGAGATAGTAAGAAAATAAATAAATAAATTCGTACGCCGCCAGAACCCTTGATCTTGCGATCGACCGGGATCGAGAGGCTGCTCGATCGGATATCGTAGGATCGCCAGGCGGAGGATCGTCGCTTCGAAAGGAATAATAAAAGAGAATACATAGAGGAAGGATCACGAAGTGTCTCATCGTAGTACTGGATAAACAGGAGGGGACCAATCACGATTACAATAACTCGTGATAAACGTAAATAACCTGGAAAACTAACGCGGTGAACAGTCCTCTGAATTCTTCTTCTGCTTCCACTTCTTCTCATCCTCAAAGAGGACGTCGACGACGTTCGGTAAAAGCTTCGTGTGTGCGCGGTTAGTGCGGCTGTGTTCATATTCTATATACCAGTACGTAAAACCGTAGAGACGTACAGAACACTGTACACGGTTACGGTGTAGAGTACGATTCGTACGGTTCACTGGCAGGCAAACACAACCACTCCAAAGTCCGTTGGCAGTTCAGTTGTCTCCGAACCCCCGAACCGTTCGGACGTGGCTTCGGACCTCCGTTATTACGGACTTTGTTATACGTATTTTGTTGTTTTTTTTTTTTGCACGTCCATTAACGCGGAGTGCTACCAGTTTCGTTTTTTCCCAAATTTTTGGTTGAGATATTTTAAGAGAATTTTTTGGAAATTTTGAAAATTTCGATACTCGCACGGCCACTGGAACACTCGTTCTGTACTATTGTACTCGATCGCGAAAACGACGACTTTCGCGGTTATCGATCTCTGCGAGAGAACGGCTATCGGTACATATACCATTTGGGGTAACTTCGGCATCGGGTGAACTGGCGGATCTTCTACTTCCGGCAAGAAAATCATCATCCGAAGACACGATTTACTCGTTGGATCCTTTGATCGATCATCTCGCTAAGACGTGAGTATTGGGAATGATTTTTTAATAATTTTTATTATATTTTGTCAACACTTTTCTTAGAGGTGTAATATAACGTGTTATATATAGACGTATCCATGTATTTAGGTTTGTGTAACTGTGATACGATTTATGATGAACTTTAGTAATTTTGTCAATGACTGTTATCGATTTTTTCAAATTATTTATACAAGGGACTGTCATATTATACAGTTGTGGGTAACGGTGAAGAATATACATTTTTCTCGTTGCATTAATAATATTCAATTGAAAGGGAGTACGATTAGTGTAGGGGTGGATTTAGAAGGCTATTTTTGGAATTAAAAAAAATCATTGGATAATTTATTCCAACAATTTTTTACACGTATTTATTGATACTTAATCATAATCGCGGCGAAATATCTCTGCAAGTGTGTCACCGCGATCATAGTCCTTCCGCACATCCAGGTCAAATAAAATTTTTTAAATTGTTATTTCTTACCGATTTAATTTTTTTAAATATTAACAATTTCTACTTAAACCTGATACGCACGACAGACAGACATCTGTTGAAGGTGTATGGAAAATTTCAAATTAGTCGAACGACTGCTTCCTCTCTCTGTGTTCTTCACTATTATGGTCGCTAATCTGAAAAACACAATTTTGACAAAAGCAAATGTTAATTTGCTCATAAATTTCCATACGATTACGATAAAACTTGTAATACCGTTAATCAGCTAATCCTAAAACCGCAAGTCCACTTCTTTCTCAAAGAAATTTTATAGTTCAATATTTGGACTGTCCCAATGTTAACCCAATTTTGTAAGTAATTTACTGTAATATTTTCAAACAAAAAAAAACACTTCAAGGTATAAAAGAATCTGCAGAAAAAAATTTCCAAACTCCCATACCGTGATAAGTACCCAATAACTGGCAATTGCCTGTTATCTTAACCTAGAGTTTATAAGGATTCGAGCCGGTAGCCTTATCCTACTAGCCAATGCTATTCGGTACTCTGAATAAGACAAGCAGATAAGTTTCATCAACGTTAATTCGATCCCCATACATGTAATCTGATCGATATATCAAATTGATTGAAGAATCAACTGTGTATTCCAGAGTAGGCCTTTCGATTGCTTGCAGGTAGGTCACTGCAAAATTTCAATACTGAATTGTGCAAAGTGCCTCGCGCCATTCTCGGCGGATAACCACTGAACGACCGGCTTGTTTATAAGAATCTCAAAGTTCATCCTTAATTGATCCACTATCCACACTGAATACTTATCTTTCCTTCAGGATCCTCCATATGTATTATCTTTTCATAATACACGTTAATCATCCGTGTACATATTTGTTGTTTACACAACAAATAAAACTTGCAAAGCTCCTGCATACTGTTCGAAAATTCCTTTCAAGTCTGAACTAATGTTTCCACCGACTATTTCTGGCTGCATTGAATAATTTTATAGTACGAATCCTCTTTGATTTTCATTTATAACAAGACGATTGCCAATGATAACCATTAGATAGGAAAGTTGAAAGAAGTTCAAGTGCAAGTAATTCAGGCGGCAGAGAAGGAACTTTCTGTGCTTAATTTAATTGAATACTATGCTCTCTTGATCTTGATTAAAATACGTACATCACCTACAACTAGTTATACACAAGTCACTCGAAGGTGTTCCTCGCTCTGTGAAACGTGTAAACAGACTTTGACACACTTTACGTACTTTCAATGGACGCGTGTCCCCGACGCTCTTGGTACGATAAACTTTTAGCCGAGTAGCCGTGTACAGTGTTGCGAATGTTATATACCCATATACAGTATACCTATATATGCAGATACAGTGCAAAACAGTTATACGGCCATTTTGAAAGGCTCCCGTGACGGCGAAGTTTGACGTTAATAAGAAAAAAATTAATTCTAAAACAAAAAAAAAACCTGTCATTCTCCGTCTACTTCGTCGCTCTTACGAATAATGAACAGTACATTTCCGGTACACGTGACTACGTATGTGTCCACTTTGAGCGGATCCATAACGAAGACACTTGCTGCTCCTTGAATTTACTACGCGTTTATATTCTTTGTATTCATATAACAGAAGACGGGACTGGCGAATAATGTTGCTAATCCAATAGCGCGAATGGCTCCTGTCGTGTTATTCACTTCTGAGTCGCTCCGACTATCCTCCGGGCTGTTTCGCGTTGTGAAACGGCAATCGACTGAAACTGCCGCGTCGATCGTTTCCAAGTGACTTTCTAAACTAGAAGCGATATACACTTTGTATCCCACTTGGTATACTTGTACGCACCTACCTACCCCAGCTTCGGGTACTCGTGAACAGATGCTCACGTGCGGTATCACCATTGTGTAGTACACGCGGCCTGATACGTGATCCATGTTACTTATTAACGAAGGATTCTTGCTTTGTTTGAAACTGACTGACCGTAATGTCGCATTCTCTCTGGTAATTGCATAGAAAACAGCGACGATGTCTTCTGTATCGTGACGTATCGTCAAGTGGTGCGCTTCTACGTAGAGACATAATAACGTTGTGGCGTATCCGCGGGAACGTCATCGTGGCGGAAATAATTGATGATATTATGAAAACGCGACTTTGCGTATACTCTTGAAAAAATGTTTAACATCGCCGCCTTCTTGCGTACGATTTCGATTCGATTCTATCGCCAATCGCATCGTCGAACTTACTAATTTTTGGTTATGACTGTCACCGTTGAAGACGGACAGTTTCCGCTGCTGCGCATGCGCGACGCTCAGTTCTCTCGTATTCTTCATGGCGCTTACTTCGCAGACGGTAATCGGCATTAGCCTAATTTAAAAGGCAACAGCAATGCGCTGACACGGCAGGTAAATACGTGCGTGAGTGGGTGGCGCATGCGTTTCACTGTTATGTGTCTCACGAAACCACGCAAGAGGCATTTTCGAAGCTGCTGCTGCTGTTTTTTGTTGGCTTATTTACATCCGACGTAGCCGTACGAGTTAAATGTTTCGTTAATGGCTGTCAATTTCGTACGGTTTTTACATTGCAAGTTATGATTTCTCGCGGAAGGAGGTCGCTGATCTTACGAATACGCCATTTAGACTTGGAGAATGGTTCATTTCACAGGTACTGTGTCTTTTTGTAGAAAGTTTTTTGCCTCTCTCTCTCTCTCTCTCTCTCTCTCTCTCTCTCTCTCTCTCTCTCTCTCTCTCTCTCTCTCTCTCTCTCTCTCTCTTGCTTGCTCTGGGTATACAAATGCAAAAAAAAGTGCGAAGGAACGATAAATGAGCAATATGCTATGTCAACTCGTATTGAAAACTTATCGAGCTTCGTATGCTAGTACTCGGTAATAATTATTCTTGTTAATTGTCTTTTTCGCTGATATTCCGTTTAACCATATTTGCTCGGGTCTCGGTATGCGTGTTTACGTAACTGCGACAAATTGACAGGTGCGATCGATCTATTTCACTGAACTCCCTACGAGGATACTCCTTTACGTATTAAAACACATTGTGTCAGCAGCTCGTTGTCGTGCCGTTCTAACACGCGAAAAAGGACGTCACGGGTTGACGACACGTTATCTTAATTAATCACGGTAATCCTCGACGTCAGTCAGCCTATTGCCGTGCACTTCAATATCGTATATATTCAGCCAAATACTATGAATAGAAATGATTCAAGTGCTTCGGAAGTCCATGGCTACGTAAACTAAAATCTGTTTACACGCAGCTTCTGGACTTTCAAGGATAACCAGGAGTACGAAGGATCGTACATCTTGTATTTGTATTCACTGTACCGGAAGTCGCAGTCACATTCGAGTCCATTCAGCTCGAGATTCAGTGAGAAATAATATGACGGATATTGATCGGCGAATCGAGCCTCAGGATACATATCTATTTTGTTCTCCTAATTAACTCTCCTATGTAGCTTTACGTTTAATTCGCCAGGACGACGTCATTTGGACGATCAATCCTCTTTGACTGTGGATAAGACTTTAGAATCTTGTAACGATACAATTGACATTAATATATCGTCTTTCTATCTGTACATGAGTCCTAGATGACTTTCCTGTACAAACGATGAATTCTGGCCAATTCGTACGATGAACCTTGACCTCCGGAACTGTCTTGTCTAGAAAAAAGACGTTGGGCACCCTTTTAAGTCCTAATGCTGATTTTATCGTTATGGCGAACAATTGAATCAGCCTGTATGTTTGGTCGGACCCAAATTACCTGGTTGTGCTATAAACAGAATTGCGTATTGTCCGACGGTAGCTATCGGAGTTAGCTCATGTAAAAAGCTTTGCTGTTTATGGCATGTGTGAACAGCGAAAATATTAAGGAGAAAATTGTTCTTCGGGTCCTTTCGGATGATAATTAAGGAGGATTGTCAATTAACCAATTCGTTGAAACTTTCTCCTCCGTCCGTCAGTGCCTTTTGCACGTATGTATTGGCTTCTACGCGATTCTTGGTATTGATTTGGCAAAAAAAAAAATGAAAGGAAAATCAGGCAATGTACTAGGCATTCGCACGAATGTGTTTCTCTTGTAGCCATATACCAATGGCGTACCAGACGGCAAGAAGGCCGCCGTTGAACACTGCTCGGGGTGTTGCGGATCGGGATTCTACATACACGTCAGGTTACCAAATGAAATGTTCAAGTGAGCCAAGGTCGGTGTCCTACCTCTTTCGTGCTTTCACTGTAAAAAGTTATTCGACAAACAGACTCGGATTTGCAAGTGGGAGCGAGAGAGACGGATGAAGGAAAAAAAAATAATAGACATATATATATATATATATGACCAGTACAATTGTACGGTCTGATTAACAGAGATGGTTGAGCATTTTTTTTTAAATTTATTTATTATTAAATTCAAAATGTGTATTTGGCACGAAATTGTAAAATGGGACATCTTTTGATTTTAATGTACAGTCATTGCTATGCCTTTTTTTTGTTTTATGTTCTCACGTCATCGCGTTCCTTTGTTGTAATCCGAAGCGCCGCGACGTCCAGCGTCGTTGTTGTGTTTTATACGATCTTTTTTTTTTATTTTTATTTACTTTCTTGTCGCTTTTTTTTCCTTTATGCCGATATCCATAGTTCTTAACTTGTAAGATGGCTATCGTTGCCGATGGTCGACTATCGTAACAGGTGCGTCTGTTTTCGAAAGATCGATGACGTAGAGCCTTGTTTTTTTCAATCGACCGCGTTTCGCTTAATGACCTTCTTTCTTGGTAACGAATATATTGTAAAGTCGCGTAATTGACGGGATGACATCGGGGGCTCAGGCCAATTCCATAGTCTTGGAATTGATTGGCACACAAAGAACATATTATAGTGATTAGAATGATTATCCTAGTCGGCGAAATTGTCTTTGGTAATTATTTCGAGACGGTAATTTGAGTTTTTTAATTTTTAATAAATTGGACCCGCAACTGGTAATACTTTGAAACGCGGGAGAGTTGATGCCGTTGATTGTTAAATTTACAAAAAATTGTACTTCCTTGCGAACATGAGATTGTTCTTGAAATTCACTTTTTTTTTTTGTTTTCTCGAGAACAATTTTTTGCCTGGAGTCATTTATATTCAGCGTGAAAAAATTTAAATGACTTTTTTTCGAGGGGATTTCATGCTGTTAATTATATACAGTCATTTTGTGAATGGGAATTAGGTCGACCTGCATATCACGAATTTTTTTATTTCACACGCAATTGAATGTGTGGAAAATTTTTTTTATTCAAAATTCAAATACCTGTGTACAGTCAATTGATTACGAAGTCCTTGGACGATAATGATAAATGATTTTTACATAACTAAATTTCACGGTCTTTTCGTACCAGAAATAGCGTCTCGATTTTTCGTTGCTGATAAGAATTTTATACGCGTAATAAAACATTTAATTTATAAAACATTTCACGTGATACCGCCTGCGATACTAATTTTACGAAAATGTACCACGGTCTATATTTATCCGCGGATCGACCACCGTCATATCACCCGAT
The DNA here is from genome assembly GCA_030142595.1 of Trachelus iudaicus. Classification (NCBI taxonomy): domain Eukaryota; kingdom Metazoa; phylum Arthropoda; class Insecta; order Hymenoptera; family Cephidae; genus Trachelus; species Trachelus iudaicus. The sequence goes on along the minus strand of JARQTH010000733.1, from coordinate 142,612 downwards.
CGAATATCGATAATCGAGCAATAAGTACGCAAGGAATTGACGGTGTGCACGTAGCCATAAGTAAAGGAGTGTCGAGCACAGAATACAAAGAATCATAAATAACTCAGGAGCAATAAATCGAAAAATAAAATTAAAAAATTATAATCCTTCCGTACGCGGACGTTGAGCAATTTTTATTCCGTATGCCGAGTCAGAAGAGAAGTACATATAGAAACAAGTGCGAGAAAGCAATGAAAATTTTGTATTTAATTAAAAGGAAAAAGAATTCCTTCGGAAATCACATGTTATTTTACCCCACGGCACGTGCAGGCCATCCATACCTATATAAACACACGTCAATACAGCGTGTGTAATAACAATCATATTTTTCCAAGAGTAGACCGTAACAAGACGTAACCTCAAACTTGTCCCGATTCATAAAGAAAAAAAAAAAGGACCATCTTTATTTACCCCTAAAATTTGATGTCCACCTTACGTCCTCGGATGGTGAGAAAGTATTCTGTTTGACTTGGTACCCATTCTCTTTTTTCTATCTAATAATATATTAAACGCAGCACGCAACGCCGGTATTGTTTCCATTTGAATCGACACTGTACAAAGCTTCTAGTTAACAGTGACTCGATACAACACAGTATGAGCGTCCCTTAATTACGATGCGCGTCGCGACGCGTGTCACGACATGGCACGACCGTACAGCGTACACGTACGATTGCGCATTCACATCGATTATATCGTTCGGGAACGAATCGACTCCTTTTTATGTTTGATTTGCGCGAGTAATTAAAGTCCGCGATAATAACGAGTGAACACTTATTTTCGTGACACCCAGTAGCCGAGTAGCAGCAGCAGCCCTTGATTCGCGTCGCACAATTGTTACGTAACTCATGGTAGACGCGGGCAGATCGAGGTGGACGAAAAGTGCGGGAAATTCGAAAACAATTACCTCTACGGTATACGGTGTTATGGGTTTAGATAGTGCGCGGTAGGATATTCAATTTTGCAAATGTCAGACAGTAATTGTCTGTCATCATTACAGATGTGATTGCATCTTTGATATTTTTCTTTTTTTTTTTTTTTCTTTCTTCCTCTTAGTCTCTCGTTTCTGTCGGTCGTTCTCATGGAAAAGTACCATGTAGAATTTTACATGCGCCTCGATGATTTCCTTGTCTATCTAGGGAATTTCGTATGGCTTCATTTTCGATGCTTGAAAAGTCTTATTTACGTAGTCGTATGTCGCTCGAAAGACGCGGACGAGTCTTGTTAGTGCTGTTGTGTCGAACGATTAAAAGTTTGAGGTTATGCACAAGGACAACTGGGTGTCACGTTTTTAGTTTCGAGAAAAAAAAAAGGAAAAGTCCATTCGTCACTTTAAACCGTGCGCGGGAGTCGATGCAGACGAAACCAGAATGCATTGCGCGCTGCTGTTCGGCAATATGGCCGCCGTTCACATCGACCGTGTCCCGGGATCACTCGTGCTGGAGACAATTGATGTTATACGAATTTTGTGACAATTACGATAATATATATAGCACGTTCTCGGTTGCCGGCGGTGACAGTGTGTACAGTGATATGTGAAATGACGTCGCTACGTGTGCAGGAGGCTTTTCCTTCCCAGCGATAGAAAAATTGTTCGCGCGCCATTAAACCAATTGGATTTCAATGAGATTAATGGCCGTCTGTATGTGACTGCGACGAGGCGCAAATGTGTTTAGGCCTTACTCACGTAAACTTAACGATTGTTTTCATTTCGCGAGTTCACTCGTTACGTCGCCTCTGGCGATTACTCGACTTTGTGCACGCTCCGTAACTCCTTTGACGAGATACACTGAAAGTACCTTGACAGTGAGGAATATTTTTTTCCCCCCCGATTGCCGTTAATGCTTGTTTACGTACAAAGCACAGCAATGCATTCTGGGCAGTGGATGGCATTTTCTTTTATGCTAAATTGTCCTTTTTTTTTCACTTTTAAGATATTTTTAATAACTACGTAATCCTTCTGCATCGTTCCCACATGGGATGGCATTGCGTGACGTTCGCGGAAACGATGGAATTCGCGCGATCCGCGAGAATCAAACAAAAGCCGACCTTGGCCAAGATCAAGATCTGATTCGTTCGACAAAAAGTGGCTAACGATCGCATGTTACCGAACCGTGGGAATTGCCGCTCCGTTTCTTGCAATTTTAACAAAGGCCGACCGATTCGTCTAACAACAAGACGCATGAGGCCCGCAGATCTATTTATATTGAATTTACTTGAACCCGATGGGAAGCGGTCAATGAATTTTCTTGGTTTGCGTTCTGCACGCGTTTCAATAGAGGTATTCTGTTAATTTTCAATTACTCCTCTTTTTTTTTATCTTTCGCTTCATTCGACACGTAAACGGACCGCTTTACAGCGACGGTATACCGGTTTCGTTTGGTTTGAATTAACACGTTATTTTTCAATGAAGTTCATACGATTCTCGCCAGATGGCTAACTTCAATTCTCTATTTTTTTGTTCTCGTTTATTCGCGCATCTACAAATTTTCCCTTACTCATGTCTCCCCCCCCTCTCTCTTTCTCTCTCTCTCTTTCACACTGTTGGAATTCAATCCAGATAAATTCAGACTCAACCAATTCGAACCGGCTTTCACTGGAAGCAAACGGACGCGTATAATTTCACAGACGATATCGCACGTGAAAATTGACAACGACCATATTGAATCCCTTCTTCATCTGTTTCCTTATATCTTCGTTACTTAACTTTTATTGACAAAGGAAACAAATTTATTAGTTCTAAATTGTTTTCGAAAGTCTATCCTCGCTCTGATAACTCGTTTAATCATAATTTCAAGTTATCTTTTCTTAATTGTACATAACACGTCTGCATTATTGAATCGCGACTGTCGCAGCCGCACGAAAACAATTCTCAACTCGACTTGATTCGAATTTGAAGATTAGTTACGCTAGGACGCTTCTGCCGCTTGTCGCTCTTCGTAGAAACGCGTCCTTTGACTCGAGGCGTATTTTCAACTGATTATTATAATACGCCAGACAAGCTTCAGGATAGGCTCATTGTTACTATACGCTCGATAACATTTCTTGCGACTGGCAGCGGCAACAGTAACAGCGACATCTTCATTCTCGTCTTCGTTTCTCAGATGACTACTCGGCCAATTAACTCGCCGATTAATTACGCTACTGTACAGCAGCGTAGGAATCAATTACGAACTTGTACGATTGTATGGGAATTTTTTTTTAAATCCCACTGTCTCGTTTGAATTTTGCCGCCATCCCCCCCGCCCGCTCCCCCCTCCAGTCCATCGTCATTATAATTCGTCGAATCGCACGAAAGTTCACAAAATTATGTACAAATCGTCACACCGCCGCGTTGGGCTAGTTTTTTTTTTTTTCTTTTCATAAATTCTAGAAAATTTATTTCCAAATGGCTGCCGCGACGACGTATCGGTTCGCTGGTAAAAATGTTGAGCGACTCTCGAAGACACGTTTGCCTACGTATAACGTAAGTCCACAAGGTCGTTGTTTGCCAATAACGAAATGATCTTACAAAAAATTGACGTTCCAAGAATACCAGTATGTTTCGCGCAAAATATTTTTTTTTCTCCTAAATTAACATATACGCCTTACCCGAATAAATCGATTTACGCACGTCGCTTACGGCCAATTAATAATTTACGCATAATACTCGCTTGCGCCGTGGATTAAGGATCTTTGAAGTTTTTCTTTTTTTTTTCGATCACCGTATACAAAATCCAAAAAAATATCGCTATACGTTGCTGCGTCTTATTTATCACCGTGACTCAACCAATCTCAGTGAAATTCTTTCGGGCTCCATTGACTTTTGACATTTTCACATCACGATCCCGCCTATCAATTCTACTCCTGCCGCAATCACCTGCGTATATCTACGTGCGATCTTTCAGCCGAGAGAATTCTTTATCCCTCCGGCTATACAGCGGCTAGTGATCCTGACGAGCTGACGAACGTATTTTTAAAAAATACTTTTGAAACACCATACAGATATACCTGTCGACCGGCAATTGACATTAGCTCCGGGCGACAGTCGCAACGGTTTTTTTTTTTGTTCGAACTCAAGAATATGACTTAATAGGGGAAAAAAACAGTGGACGTAATTCGTCGGTTTTATTGGATGCAATAGTTCCCCCACCCCCACACCCTCGAGAAAAAAAAAACGTAAACAATTTTAACCACGTAAAATTCTCTCAAGTCACTTCCCACGTAACGAAGTTGTATTTTCCCATATTTTTCTCATTTTACCTGCGACGTTTAATATTTTCTTTTTATCGCGCTTAACCTCAAGGTGAATACTTGAAGACTCATCTTCGCGTACCGACCGATCGCCAGTGTCCACTTGCGATAATTGCATAATAGCTGATAGATTGTAAAAAAAAAAAAAAGAATGTTATAAGATATAAAATTATTATAACAGCCTAAAATTGATTATTCGATCGTCGAATGTCACTAATTTTCCGAGTAAAATTTGCCGCTGAAAATTATCTTTTATTTACAATGATAATTAACGGCTTCCATTGTTTCGCATCGATTCGCATTGATTTACCACATATCAGCGATTACTCGAGCAAATCGATTATCCTAATACCCACGTCCGCCAATTAGTACGAATAATCGAGATTGTACCGCATCCACAAGCAGGATGACGTAGACACGTAATACGCGTCACGAGGGGATTAGTAGTCTTTTTGAGAAAAAAAAAAAAAAACAAGATTGAGTCGAGTCATTCCCAGTCGCCAATGAATTAGCGCTATGTGATTTCCGGCCTGGCTGATTACAATGGAGCTACCAGATGTTTACAGTCCATTCACAATGTGCATCGACCATGCACCCATACTCGAGATATATGAAAGTTAGAATAATCGCGTGTAATTTCCGTAGCAATTAAAATAATATATATACGTGTACGTGCGTATGTCAAAATCTCTATAAAATTATTTTTGTTCTTATTTTTTCAGGTAGCCGACACAGATAATGGTGGCTTCGCAGAACGACGGCGGCAGAAGCGGCACCGTACCTACGGACGACGCGGTGTACACCGTATCCGTAGGCGGAGTTGGTTATCGCAACGATGGATACAGGGAAGACGGTACCGACGGTATTCCGCCGGAACCGACCAAACCGCCCCAGCTGCCACCTGCCGACGACGACAGTCAGTCACGAAAATTTCGTTTGTCACGCGGCGAGAAATGGCGAATCCTCAAGAACATCGGCGCCGTGTCCGTAGCCTTTATGGTACAGTTCACGGCCTTCCAGGGCACGGCCAATCTTCAGTCGTCGATAAATGCCAGCGAGGGTCTCGGTACTGTGTCCCTGTCCGCAATATACGCGGCCCTCGTGCTCTCCTGCATCTTCGTACCTACCTTCCTCATCAAGAGACTCACCGTCAAGTGGACCCTCTGCTTGTCGATGCTCTGCTACGCACCCTACATCGGATCACAGTTTTACCCCAGGTTCTACACCCTGGTACCGACCGGTGTCCTACTGGGTCTGGGTGCCGCGCCCATGTGGGCAGCCAAGGCCACCTATCTGACCCAGGTCGGCGGTGTCTACGCCAAGCTCACCGATCAGCCTGTGGACGCCATTGTCGTACGGTTCTTCGGGTTCTTCTTCCTTGCTTGGCAGACGGCTGAACTCTGGGGAAACCTGATCTCGTCCCTTGGTAAGTGTGCTCGGGTGGTTGGATCTAATTAATTATTTCTTCTTTTTCTTTCCGCTCGTACACAGGATGCTGCTATTGTATCTTTCGAGAAGAATCTTTACCGGATTTTCAATATTTCTCTGTGCTCGGGAGCTCCAAGCGAGGGGAACCGTCGAGAAAGCAACGGAGGAACAGAGACAAGAATATATATATATATATATATATATATAAGCACTGGTCCTCATTTTGCACGAACGTCATGAAGAAATCGCGTCCTGGTCGTTTTTGCGTTTGAATATTTATCACGTATCATTTGAATAAGCCGGTCACGCCGATTTTTCTCTGCCCTCGGGCTGAACGCCCAGGTCCCCTTCCGTCATTGTGTACCAAGCTGTTCTAGGCGAGCGCCATCTGTACGTATTGTAACTAGGAGCAATTTCACATATTTATGCGCGCACGCCTAGCAAAGTCTATATATATTTCTTTTATCTTTCTCGTAAAAGAACAAAATTTCTCTTTCCAAATATAAGACAAATATACGGACTGGGAAGCGCCGATTTTAACGCCGTCTTATTTATACCAACAAAACCACATGTCGTTTACGAAGTCGTCCGGTTTCTCTCCACCTCTTCCCCCATCACCCGCGAATCGACTTTGCGTAATACCAACTCGAAGGAAAACACGCGAAATCATGTCCGAAATTGATTCTTCTTCCGTCATGTCGCACGTATAAGCAAAAATATTCTCTTGCCCGTGACGTCACGCGTACAATGAAAACACACCGATTTCCTTCCGTATGTATTTATCCGCGTTTTGTTAATTCACTCTTTTTCTTCGTACTTTCGCAATAATCTCGGTTACGCGAACCTGTGACGCTGTCTCTTTAAGATCAGCAGCCTCGAAAATGAGCAAATCAATTTATTGAGAGGTCGATCGATTAATCACTTTACTTCGTCGATAGCCTAACTCGTTTGGTTCGTTTGCTATTACATTTTGGCACCTGGTCGTGTACCAAAATAATGATTTTATGTTGTCTTGGTACACGACTAATTTGATGTGCATATATCTATACATACATATATGCACCGAAAGTTATTAAACACGTAACCATATGACGATTTGCTCAACTATCTAACATTCTAACGAATACGCAATACGCGTAACCAATTGGCCCAGGCGGCTTAAGCAGCCAGAGGGATCATAACAGCCAGTAGTAACAGCAGAGAATCAGTCAGACTGTCCGACCAAACCTTTTTCCTTCTCCGCTTAAAATGTATTGAAGCAAGGTTGTGTGCGTTGATATATATATATATATATATAACTGTAAGCAAGCGGAGAATGACTGTGCAGACAGTCAGCCGGTCGAGATTTGTCCGGTATAAACTCGTTTTGGTTGCTTTCCTGTACAACTGTTGTGTTGTTGTTGCTGATAATGTTATTATTATCAACGTAAACATTCGCCCGGCACATTCACTCCTCGCACACTGAATCTGGATATAATGTTAGTAATGGGAAGTCTTGAGGATTATGGGTATGCGTAATTAGGTTAGGTTAATGGATATAAAGTGTCCATATATACGTACAGTATGTATACATATAACTGATTGCTTCCCATTGCCAGATCGACTCTATCGATTACGCTCCACTCGCCTAACTTACAATCTTCTTGGTCGCTCGTTCGCTCACTGAACTCTCTACCCAACCTCACGGGGTCCGCCTCTCTGTTTTACCGACGCAAGGAAACGCTCGTCGCGCCGTTGGGATTCTCGACAAATATATTGGCGACAAAGGTCAAGACTGTTTCGAGTCCTTGCGGAAGGTCGTCGTGGGGTTACGCGTTACGAGCAGCCACCGACGCCGAGCGTCGATACGCCTCTCTCTATATATGTAGAATGCAATTTACATTTATGGTACGCTCAAGTGAAAGGACGTTACTCGGCTCGAGTTCCTTGACACGCGGGCACTTTGACACTCGGTCTGGTCTGTCGCGGCGAACGATATTCATCGCGTCTTTCTTTTTACTCCGAGGAATTCTTTTCTTTTTCTTTTTAAACGTGAATTTACTTTGTACGCGTCATTCAGTAATTTTTTTGTTTCTCTCACCGTCCACCGTTTCATTGTCCATTGTCGTTAATCGATTCGATGTTTTGGAAATTTTTTTTTTTTTTTTTCTTCCGTCGCCCATAGACCTTCTCGTCGTTTCTTTTGTTTGTAAAATTTGACGGGGGGCTTTTTTTTTTCTCTTTTCTTTTTTCCTGTATTTGCGATCTCCTCCTCGTCACAGTGACCCCCAGGTGAGTCAGCGAAACCGATCGGCGACGGTCGCATAATTCTCTCATGAAAATGCATAGCTAACTGCACGTCGACAATGGGGTCTAAAGGATGTTCATGTGGGCGCGGGGGAATTCACGGCGCACGTGGTCTCTCAGGATGCATAGGATGTACAGCTAGGACTGTGGTCGTTGGTTGATACCACGTGGAAACTTTAAGTCAATATCAAGGTGCCAAATGGATTCGTACTCAGTGCGATTCATCTTGATTCACGTGGTCTTTTACTCGTATCACGTTTCGCGTCTCGCTCAAAGTCACGTCGCGCTCTCTGTGAATCGCAATTTTCGCGTTGGTGACATTGATTTATGAAGAAGAAATTTTTTTTTTTTTTTTTTTTCTTCCTCCTTTCAATTTAAACCTAATTGCCCGTTTGCGAGCTTTAGTCAACGTTCGCTCGGGGCCGACAATACGTTCTGACGTTACATGGAAATTTACATTTATGAAATTATTCCTTTTAGCTTTTACACTCGAACGCTCGTCGTTATTTGTCAAGATACGGCGAACCCTGGTATCTCAGACTGTACTTCCAATGAGCGATACCATTCGTCGTATTGTCACTTTTTTTTTTGTTTACAATTGAAAATTTATCGATCGCTTCGACGATCTTACGTAACGACCACAGAAAGATATGTCCGTAAGTTTTTTTTTTTTTTTTTTTTTTTTTCTTATATAAAATGGCGACTGTCCTATCGTTCGCGCTGAAATTCGCTGAAACGTCGTTTTTGATATCGCCGTCGACAGGTTTGTCTTGAATACACAGAGCTGGGTGGTTAAGCCTGGTAGGAGAAAAAGGTGTATCCGCAATAAGGCGATCGACCGAGAGTCTCTAGGATCTGGTGAAAGTTGTGCCGATGGCGCGCGATCACGAATGCAGATTAGCCAATAGGAATTCCGAGTAGCGTAAAGGTATTCAGGAAGAACGTGACGGACGGGGAGGACGGGGTGTCTCGGCAATTTTTTTTTTCTCCTCATCTCTTTCAAGCACAAGACGTGCCAGAGGAATCGGCCACGTGGCGGGCACGTGCGAAAAATCACAAGTGAAAACGATTCGCCGTGAATTTATTACGAGGATTTTTTAATGCGGATGAAAAAGGGGGCCATTGAAATGGCATTCAATTTAAATATTATTATACATATATATATATATATATATGAATATTGATTATTGCACAAGAAGCACCATTACCCATAGCCATCTGAACAGTCGTCGAAGGAGACGGCATTCGCTTACGCGATAATTGCCATTAAAACTTGTCGTTAGATATTTATGGTGACGGGATTTCTAAGTACCGACGACAGTTCGAGGGAGAGAAGGAGGGTGGATGTGGTGGGGAGGGGCGGGGAAGTAAGGGGAAATCGACGCCGCGTGCATAATCGAATACGTCCTTCCTACGTCCGACGTGTATTTACTGTTTCCGGAAAATGGTAGAGAAAAAGAGTGGAAATAGAGGTACAAAGTGAGCGCGTGGAAAAGATTGTTTTATTACGTAATTGAAGAATAAAATTATTATTTGCAGTTCTCAGCGAGGGAGAATTCGGGAGCGGTGCCAGCAACGGAAACGGCAGTACCAACGAAGAAAAAATAAAGTTATGCGGTGCCAATTTCTGCGTTCTCGGCAACGGCGTCGAGGACAGTCTGAAGCGTCCGCCAGACCACGAGATTTACGAGATTTCTGGAATTTATCTTGCCTGCGTACTCCTCGCTGTCATGATCGTCGCCTTGTTCGTGGATCCTTTGTCGAGGTGAGTTTTAACCGTTTACGATCTAACGCGACGAACGTCGTTGGCCTTTAATCGAGAAATCGAACATTTGAGATTGCCGCGTATATTTTGAACATTTTTGTAAAAATCCTCAAAGAATTTATTCGGTTAATCGTATCTTACGAAAATATCGAATGATCACCGATCGTTTTGAGTATCAAGTGAATCGATATTATCGGCCGAAAAATTAACGCTCGACAGGACGCACGTGGTGATGACGTATGACAATATATTAAAACCCGTCGTCGTACGATGTATGTACAGGTAATAATCGACAATCAATAATGATCGATTGTCCGTACCTAAACGCAACGGGCTCTCTAAACGCGACTCCGCATACGAGCGTGTTTCCCCATCATGTTTGCCAATTCTGGCAAAATGTAAATAATATTTAAGTTGTTATTCCCAAGGAATATTCCACACCTGAATTCAATCAGTTCTCTGAAACCTAACAAAAGAAGACACGTAGCAGACGCGTAGACCGAAAATTCGATCTTTATTACGGAGTTATCGTTAACCTAAATAAACGACGCCAGCGAACTCTACCGGCAGTCACGGGAAGTTCGTTGCTCGGCTTGTCACGCACAAGAATGACGCGTCTGCCTTCCTTTCGGCTGTCTCTGCCCATAGAAAATCTTTTCGTTCCTCAATTCGTGGCTGCCTTCCTTTTGGCTGTCTGCCCCATAGAAGATCTTTTCCTTCCTCGACTTGTGGCTGCCTTCTTGAACGTGCAACTTTATTCGTCCATAGAGAAGTCTCGTTCCACGTACAAAAGTTTCAGTAAGGTACGTTAACCATAACTACCGTGTCGAACGCATGAGCGATGAGCAGCACGACTTCAGGATATTATTTGAAGTCTTTAACGTTTAAGGCTGTTCTTCATTCGAAAGAGCAAGAGAAAAATTCACACCGCTGTGTTTACCAACAACGAGTATACCGAGTGCGTCGCCATTGTTTATACATCACCGTGTATACACCAGTCTAACGTCTCACTCCTGTCAAAAGCGTCTCGGTTATTATCTCTCGAGGACTAAATTTATGTTCTCGTTATTGTTCGGGAACTTTTCAGAAAAGTAACCGCAAGTACGGAAGACTCCGTACCCATCTGATTACTCGTCGGCGTCGTCGTGTTTACCGTGATCGATAAAACGTGACAACACGACGAAGCCTTCTCCCGGGGACAAACAGAAGAAATTGATTGGATGAGTCATACTAATTATTTTTTTTTCAATATCTTTCTCCTTACCATCCGAATGTCCGTTTTACCTGCTCGTTCGCTCGTCAAATTCACTTTAGCCGTTGACTCTCGTAGAGTTAGGTTAGGTTGGCGTAAGCTTTTGCCTGCGACGAATCCTCAGGGCTGTGAACGTTTTCCGTTTCTTCTCGAATATTCGACGTCGTTAACGCGCAGCAGGAGGATAAGGGAGGGGAAGGTAAAATGATTCTTGTAGTCGGCTTTTTTTTTTCTAGCAGGATTACGAAACCGGGCTTAATAACCGAGTAGAGCAGGATCCGCGGAAACTCCTCGGCTGACTCGCTATAAACGTTGCTCTATTCGTGATTGCGAAATAGCGTACATCCGACGGGATGCATCAATGCGCAGCCAAGAGTTACGTAACGTATATTCATTATCGACGGGGCCCAAGTATCCCACAGGATACTCGTACGCGTTCCTAACCTAATTTTCTTTGTGAATCGATATGACGTTTGGACACTTCCGGTGCATCTCTTATCGCGATTTGACATCGTGACACCCCTTTTTTTTTTGTATTTACAATAATTCTCTACATTAGACAGTTCGATCAATTAATAATTATTGTCGGTCACGTGGCAATAATTTTTCCTTGAATTCACAATGGAACTGCGACTTTTCCCTCCTGGCGTAACCTCGTGTACGCTCGTATGCACTCGCCCTGATGTGGGGCACTTGCCGATAACTCTCGAAGAAGGGAAACGGTCAGAACCGACCAGGCGGCTACCAGGCTCTAAAAACAAGGAAACCGAGACAAACAGTTGCAACCCAACTATATGTATATGTATGTACGTATACTTGGGTTTGTCATTGTACCCTAGTTTAAAGTTCGTGCCGTAAGTATATATATAGAACGCGGAGACTTTGTTACCTTTTTTTTTTTTTCATATTCGTCATTGTTTGCTCAGAAACAATGAGAAATTGCTTTTGTTAACTAGGTGGTACAGCTAGTGAACGCACCTGCAATTACAGTCTTCTCGATAACACGGTTGCCGTATTGATATATATATATATATTTTTTGTATATGAATATTGTACACGATGTGAACGGAGTTTCCTTTTCCGTCGATCGGATGCCGGCGAAAGGCCTCACCGGTGCGCAAAACAGGTTAACTTCCGGTTAACGTTGGCATTAGCTCTCTAGGTCGAAAAATAAATTATCGCTCTGATATTTACTACTGCGGGCCTTCAATGGGATCCCACGTACAATCGTATGACGTGTATATGTGTATAAATATATTGAATGACTCCAAGAATTCGAGGCGTGGGTTTCTAAGGAAATAACACAAGAGTTTACTTAGAATTTCATGAGGATCGACCGCGAAAATGCAACCTGACCTAACCTCAGTGACGCATATCAACGACAAAGTTTGTTGCTTTGGTGGTAACGCACGTCACAAGACGCACCTGTTACACGAGGCATAAGCTTATCATGTTAACACCACCTTACGTTCGCTACTACATATTATTAAGAGGTATGTCAGTGCCTGACCTGCGCAACTCTTTGCCCGTACCATTTTCATACGCAGTGGCATCTATCGGATAAAATTAATGACGATTCTGAATGTCCAGTAATTGGAGCAGCCCGTGTGGGGCGAATCGTCGTTGCGATCGAAGGTATGGACAAAAATAATTATCCCGTTTTTCTAGTCGGTCGAGAGCGGTAGGTCTGCCATTTTGACGAGCGGACGCCATTTTAATTCTCTTCGCCGTAATTTACCATTCGAACGCTTTGTTACGTAGCTGATTACGTCTCTGGCTTCTTGAAGTTTTTATGTTCGTATCTTCTTTTTTTTTTCACGTTCTTTCTCTTTATTACCGTGTAACACTGGCTTCTTCGAGTTTACGTATACCTACTTCCTTTTTATTATGATTTTTATCTACCGTGATATCTACATACGGGCATTACGCAAGTCCAATAGATCGTACCTAGTGCCGCCATCTTCCTCGGGTGGCCAAGGTTGCGCTCCGTAACGGTTTAAACAGGACGGTTCTCGGAAAGTCCCGCGCACACGTTAAAACGTTTAATCTACATGATTCCGAGAGCCGGAGCGCTCTTCGGTGGCGGCACCATCGTTTTCAAGAGATAACGTGATTCCTTGGACAACCTTGTCAAGGCTCTATCCTCTCGGAGCCTCGACTTCCCCTCTGAGGAACGTCACACACGAGATGAACTCTGTCACGTTTACGACTGACTTTCTGCATGCGTCACTCAACGCGTGAATAATTATAGGTGTTCTTGTTGACATTTTATACCTTCCTTTTCCTTGTCCTTCGTAGAGGTTTCAGAAATTTTCACCAGCTACCAAAGGTGTGTGCAACGTAACGAGGGTTAGGTATGACGCCATTTCTTTTTTCCTTCCCTTTTTCTTTCGTATCCAACTGTACGTGCAAACTCTCGCGTTATGCGTCTCTGACTCATGTACGTTCTTGAATTATGTATCTGGAGTGATTGGAAAACCTGTAGTGTCTGATCGATATTACTTTTTGTTCTCTTTATTTTTTCTATATACCATTTATCTTTACACTGTACCGTTCTATTGTCGTATCGTAATACCGTAATTGTACGGCAACATGAGACTCGCGACGGAAAAACGGGATGGTCTTTTTTGTTTCGTTGTTTTTGTTTTTCTTTTCTTGAAATTCCACAAGACACCTTCGACAGTAGGATACAGTCTACGGACAGGCCTTGCTCTTGTGCGATGTAAGAGGAAAAAGAAAAAAAATTGTTTCTCTTTAGAATTCGATTTTTTTTTTGTCCCTCGACACGTGCTGCTAGACCAACAGATGCAATAGAAAGAAAAGTTAAAGAACCTTCGCGAAAATGTACACAGACTGACATAACCTCATCTACGCGTATGAGAATTACTCACGTGATATGTCACGTTGGCTCGACTGGTCTGGTCTGCTTCGGGTATACCGTAGTGAAAACGGCGTGAGACGAACGAAGGAGGTAAAGATCATGTCTGTTATTTATAAGATGACGCTGTGATATTCTTCTCGAAGCTTTTATATGTACCTGCCATCTACGGTCCCGGTTCGCGAAGGTTCACCCTTGTATTCAGAAACTAAACGTGTTCTCTGGAATGCCGTCCGGGTTGTTTGCCAGGCTGGCGCGACGGCGTTACCAGCGCCACGAAGATTTATTTAACGAATTCGTTCCCGCAATACCGACTCTCGCGCGTCTCTTATTTCGATTCTGGTTAAACCTCCGGCAGGATTATCCACGTGTCTGGTGGCTAAATATAGCACGAAATAATTCATCCTGCCCCTGCCTAAGGACTCGTTCCGTGCACACAGCGATTCTCAACCGTACGACGCGCCGAAGCAGTCGAGCCGCCGTGACAATAGCCGAGCGACTGGTCTAACCTCAAAATTAGTAGGCAATCGTACTACGACGCGTCGTAAGCCGGAGTACGTATTTTTCGCGTTTAACGGAAAGAAAGTTTCGATAATGTCGGTCAGTCAATGAGAAGGGAAATTCGTGGACATTTCGTGTATACGCGAATCATGACGATCATCGTCATTGAGGCTTCAATAATAAAAACAAAAGTCACTCCTATTGTGTCGTGTTGAGTTACGCGGATATTCATGAATGAACGAGCGGTTACGCTCAATGGCGAATGTGTCAATGAGTTTTAATTGTGCAATCAACATTTCCTCCTGGTGCTTTTTGATTTAATGCATAACAACAAGCCGATCTTGTTGTGTCATACTTTATTCAACGTATGCCAACGGCATTTGACAGTCGAACGCGTGAGTGTTATTCTAGCTTTTCACGTGGGCGGGGGAACATCCTTCGCTCTGCTTTATTTTATATTCGACTAAATATAGAATTGCCCGACAAGGAAAGTCTCACAAAGGATCTCACTTCTTGTTCAGGTATGGCGAGAAGCAGCGACGAGTCGACAGTCAAGAACTCAGTGGAATCCAATTGCTCTCGGCGACTGCTTACCAACTGAAAAAACCGTACCAGCAGCTTCTGATACCAATTACAGTATGGATCGGTATGGAGCAGGCTTTCATTGGTGCAGACTTCACTCAGGTTAGTGACAAAAGACAAATGAAAATTCAATAATGTATAGGGCGACCATTATTGTACGATCATTATTATTTTTTTTTACAATTTTTCTCACACTCGCATCGACAATATCGATTTTTTTTTCTTCCTTCGCGATCGATTTCCGCATTTCGACATTTTTTTCCACTTTTTCTTTTTTCGATTCTCGCTTCTTTCCTCCTTTTCCCTATTTATCTGGCGACGCACGCGACGCCTTTGGCTGCGATCGCTATGTCGATTTCGCCGTGTCTGTAAAATCTTATCGATCCGATCGTCTAATAATAGCGTTGCGATCTAGGAGGAACGAGGCTGCCGACAGCCAGAATGGATACTTTCTAATGGCGACCACGTACTCCTGGCACTGGCTCCCTTTCGTGCACATCGGTACGCGTTAACAATTTATAATGACAAAGTGGTGTGCAGAGGCGTCGTTACGCTCAGCTACGATGCTTTGCATTGGGAGCTGGTTTCTTCTAGACATCGGACTCGGGTAGTTCTTGTCTGTCGTTGGTACGCCTTGTTTCTGGACAAAAGAAACAGACTTTGAATTTTTTTTATAATCATTCATTGGATAATACGATAAATTTATGCATTTTCTTAATACCCGAGGTTCCCTGTAACCTTTTTTTTTTTTGCTTTCGTGGGGACGAAGAGAGAGATACTTCTCCGAAGGATACTTCGAGTTTAACGAGTTTCGATCTGACGTCTGTGCAATTAGTCAAATTATAGATTCGAGTGAAAAAAAAGGAAAACAAAAAAATTGTATCTTTACCTTGGATACGATGGAACGTTATTGTACAAAATTGTTTAAACACATCGATGACTCAATTCTCGGATCCTGATTTGAGTCTCGTGCGACGAACGTCATCGACGAGCGCGTTGTGGCTGGGATATAAAATCCTTATTACTCGTCTCGCGAGTCAATCATTTCGATTGTTTTATCGTCTACGGCCTCGAAGCTCTCATCAACGTCGACGGAAATACGCTCGCGCATGCGCCGCAGCAGTTTTCCCGACCTTGTCGGATAATCGTGGACACGAAGGACGCCGCCTTAATGACGACCGCGCTGCACTGAGGATTCTCAGTTGTTAGTTGTAGTTTAAAAAAAAAAAAAGAATTGCTAAGTCGCTGCCTATCGATTTCACTAATCAACCCGTAATTTCGTACGTTTCAATCCAAGAAAGACGCAGTTCGATTTTCTCTTCTCCCTTTGCCGCCAAACTGCTCTTTTCAATAGACAACAATCAACTTCTACCTGGTTATTAATCTCGGCCCTTAACCTCTTACGTAAGCTGCTTGGGCTATTCGACAGGATCCTAAAGTAACTGATAACCCAATTCACGTGCGACCATCATCAAGGTACGGCTAGAACGCCAAGACCAGGATGGAAGCTTCTCGGCCGAAGTCGAGTGCGCGGTGCTTTTCTCTTTTTGTACCTGTCCAGCCGGCGCCAGAGTCCACTCTTCTACCTTCGATGCCGTGTTGCTACTCGTGCCGCTAGCAGTGTTGCTGCTACTCCTGACAGTGCTGGTAGCTCTGCCATTGCCGATCCTGCTACCTGCGGTCGCTAAGCGAATACTTGGTGCACTCGTTGATGGTGGGAGTCGTTAGCATGGAGGAGCCTTACCAGGGCCACTTTTCTTTTCCTCGGCATGCCAGCCCAGTACCTCCTGAAGTTGCGCTCCTGTGTCCTTCCTCCATGCACTGTACAGGAGTAGATGACCTGGTATCCAGGGAATTAGTATCCATAGACTGTCCTGAACTATGATACTGTTTTTATGTAGAGAAATCAGGGATTGAATTTTGGATCCATTTTTTGAACTCATCTGGATCCTTGAAAAAGTTCAGGCTGACGCTTGACCGTCTGGAAATTGATCCTGAGGAAACGGCATGAGAAAGCTTTAAGAAATGTCGATGTCATAAGGATTCTTTCTCGATGAAATTTCTATGGGACATCACAGAATTCTGCCTCGTTGCTATCTTGTTAACCAGAAATGTTGAGGCGAATATCAGCCCTGGAAATTCTCTGGTTGAAGTCTGCTGTCTCGTTAGAGAGCGCAAAGCTTGCCACGGTCAACAGCTTCCTTTTTCTACTTGAATGGATCCTGCTGAATCCCATGGACACTTAGTAACAAGCAATTCCTTGTTAATACGCAGCAATGACTCATAATGAGTTTTTTTTTAAAAACCCTGCGAATTTTAATCACATCGATCAGTATATTTAAATTTATTATTTAAATTCATTATTTATCATCTAAATTCTATATCTATTCAAGACTCAATTGGCAAACGCCAGACATGCTCATACGTAAATTGAATGATGTAAGGATGATAGTGGAACCCAAGCTATTTGCGATTGTTACGTTAATTATGCAGCAATACATTAATGCAATTGCTAGTTCAATAGTCTATCAAGCACAGCGATTCAACTTTACCAGAGACAGAACCCATAGAGTAATAGCAAGCACCTGAAAACTTTGCAAGAATACATAATCCGGTACTTATTAAAAACATAACCCTGTATACAAATAATTTCAAAAGAAATTTACAAAATAGGTTAAAACGTTTTCTTAAGAACTACCCAAGAAGGAAGGTTCCAATGCCTAATAAGCGAGCAAGAGCTCAAAAAAGTACGGGAACACGTAAATCATTCAAAAGACACATTGGATGACTGTGAAATAAAATCACAATATCAATCCTGCTCAGGAAGCAAAAGATACTACTGAACTGTTTGAACCATCCAATGGAGAACAGGTTGAACGTTTATCGCACGGTCGGTAATGTCGATCGGCAGGTAATTGGACAATTAAAGGTTGAGAGATGTCGGGACTCGCGAAGCCGGTTGAGTCAGCAGGGCTGATCGTTATAAATAGCTCGCGCTCTTATTCTCCCGCAGTAACCACTCGGCTGGTACCAGGAATACCAAAGTAGGCAGGTACTTGATACCATATCGGGGATGTTATGTATTGCAGGTAAAGATATACTTATATATACAGGTATACTCACTGATCCGGTCTTTCTCAAACGTGTAAGACGGTTAGCCCGCAAAGCATGTAGCAGAGACCAGCATCGGTGTAACGTACTTATCCCAAGAGACGCCCATCGGTCGACGCCGCTTCACTGGTTCCAAGAGATCGGCGCCGACTTCGATTCTCATCCTATATATTTCCTCTAGATCACCGTCCACCTTTCTCCAGACCCGTCCTACCGGCATTCTCGCGGACGCCGAGCGTCTACCCTGGAACGACGCGAAAAACGGTAAATCCGCACGCGTCCCGCCACTCGACAATTCTCATAGAGCGATTCTCTGAAATTGTATACGTTACTTCGAAGTTTTATAATTAACCGTTTTATCGACTCGCTTCAATCTCGTTTGCTACGCCGAAGATAGGAATACCGTTTCCTTATGGAACTAACACAGAGAACCTGTCAAAATTCAATGTGAACAATCTAACCTATATTTTCGATTAGATTCTCAAACCCACGGAGCGTAGACGTCTTGCGCGTTTCGACGCGTTCGTTAACGTTCGTTCGCGTCACTGTTTTCGTAATTGTCCCCGGGGTTATGTATTCAGGAACTGGATCGCCCGAATGATCGATAGATCCCGGAACATCGATGAATGAATGCGGCGTCCCGAGGTCATGATATCTTTTTTACCATTCGACGACGTTGTTTTCTTCGGTCTCTTGTTTTTTGCTCGTCAGGCTCCCTCTTGCCGCGTTCCCATCAAAGCCTTCGATACGTCGCGCCGCCCGCGTTGAATTATGGAGTTATACGTGGAGGAGGCCGACGATCCGTACGTCCTTGCCGATCGAATTCTTCTACTTCTCTACCATCGCGTATGTACATGTTTGTCTCTCTGTACCTACGTTTTCTTCTCCAAAGGTAACAGCCTCCGATTCTTTGACCTTTTCGCACGTTCATGCTTTATAACCTTGTGCCACGCGTCTGTTTCGCGAGATCTCTGTTACCTCGAGAAGGAGAGAGATACTTTTAAATCTTTATTCGCAATTCGCATCCTCAATCTCGCCATAGGGATACGTGACGAAATCACAGCGTGTCTTACATCACGTCCGACTGTGTTGTTTACAGGTGACACACGGCGAAAGTTGTTCTCGAATTATTCAGCCATTTAAAAGTTCTGCGCATGCGCAAACGACTTGACGCACGAGTTGACAGAGGGAGATTATCGACCGCTTAGGGTATACCATTATCATTTTCTATTATTTTAATTGCCGATAATAATTTTAATTAATTGCCAATCAGTATCCTCGAAATCGCAAGGACACCGAATTTTTCTACATCAGTCACACTGTCGTTCGGTGAAAGTCGGAAGGACTACAGGTTGCTGTGTCTTGCCTACCTGCTTGGCTAACACTCGAGAAGGTTCTTGTTAACGGTAATTGACATGGAATTGCGTTAAATCGACCTCGACCTTTCACTAAGGTTCCTAGCCAAAGTCACGCTCGAGCACAGAACCAGTCCCAGCATCCGTTGGCATCTTTCAGATATTTAATGTGTTTCTGATTACTGTACTCTCGGTGAATAGTCATGATATTCACAACGGTAATTCGTTTATTGACAAAGTCGAACAATATGGCTGAATGTATATACACACATATATTCTCATAGAGCGACTTGGTAGGTAGGTATGACGGAAAGTTTTGATGATTCCGTGTTTTTTTCCACTCTGCGTTAACCTGTACCTCCTTCTCCTACCTTACGCCCTTTCTCTCTCTCTCTCTCTCTCTCTCTCTCTCTCTCTCTCCCTCTCAAGCACCTTTCTTCTTGCACTTTCTAGTTCAACGACTGACTACAGTAGTCCTCTCGAATCACGATCCGAGTTAGTTATACCCGTTCATCTTCTGGTATAAATAACCTGTATCATTAGTAACTCGCAATTTACTAAGCCACAAAGCAAATTTGTTGAAAAATAATTCTATTTGATACAAAATCACATTTTATATACATAGGCCTGACAATAGGACACCTATGACTTTGTTTGCAATCATCTTATACTTTGATAACTCGATGGCGTATAATAATTAATCTTTTTTTCTCCTCTCACTCAGGCCTACATCTCCTGCGCCCTAGGAGTTCACAAGGTCGGCTACGTGATGATCTGCTTCGGCGTGGTGAACGCCGGATGTTCACTGCTCTTCGGATCGGTCATGAAGTTCGTAGGCAGGCAGCCCCTGATGGCACTGGGTGCCGTTGTTCATGCAGCCCTGATCGGCGTCCTTCTCGTCTGGAGGCCACATCCTGACAATCCATACATCTTCTACACGATCTCAGGACTCTGGGGCGTCGGCGATGCCGTCTGGCAGACTCAGGTTAACGGTAAGTCTCGTCTCCATCCTGCGCAAGCAGGTGTCAAGCCTCCGGGTAGCCTAAAGCGTTACCCAGTTTGGAATGGAGTCTGACTCTTTTTTTTTGTTTCTCTTTTCTTTTTATTACCATCTACCTCGTCCACTTGGACCTGATCAGTTATGTCTTAATTGATCCGACGGAACCTGTACCTCGTTTAGAAATAACCTCAAACTTCTTGTACTGTATTTTTCGTAGGTTAGAAATGAGCCCGAGTCACGCTGGACCACTTTGTCGCTGCTTCGAATAATTCACATTACACGGACACCGCTAGTCACGGCTATCCTTCGATTTGCAATTATGATAATTACAAGCAGCTTCGACGTGGATTGTCATGTGTGGCAACGCCTTTTTCTTTCCTGACGCTGTACCGAGCGCCGACCTTGATCTCCAAAGTTAATGCCAAATTTTCCATCGTCGAGTCTACCTCCCGTGGCCTGGCCCCACCTATGTCACGTATTAACGACAAATACCGACTTGACAGTCGCTCCATGGTCATTTTTCTACTGACAAAAATTCATAGCGAAAATATTAACGCCCTGCGCGGAGCTCCGTGAACGAGGAATAATTTCTATTTGGATGATAAATATCATTTTTACGTGTCTTTGGGAGCAGGACCAAAAAAAAAGCCGACAAATTTTGACCGATGACAACGAATGGGATCGTGTCCTTTTCTTTTTTTATTGATTTTACTAATATTGATCTATCGAGCCAGGTACTCTCCCTGAAGCTACTCTTAAGATTTATACGGTCTTACCTCTATGTAAATTTATCGCTCCGAGCGACCAATCAGACACGAGTCTAATCCGGCATATCAACCGCTCGCGGATACAGACGTATAAATATTTATGGTTCCTCGCTTCGTATATGGAAGTTCGAGTGTCAATACTCCGTGCGTGAGAATATCTTTGGGAATCTTGCGTTCAATTCCTTTTATCGTGGATCCTTGTACCTTTTGTTTCTTTGCGTTAACGTCTCTTGTCTTATTTTTCCTTTTATCTCAACCGGTCACGAGATCTCGTGGTACCACCGTAGACACAGAAGCTCTACCAATGGCACCGTAGTGCCAACTTAAAAGAACGTTGATCTCGCGTCAATGGAATCTCAACTGTCAATATTAAGATGCAAATTCGTCCTAGACCAACTCGAGTACCACGTGTTAATGACTGTCGAGTGCCTTTGAAATGTTGAAAAATGCGGAAGAGGCTGGCTGGTCGTTGAAGTAAAGAAAAAAGAAAAGAAAACAGAAGAAAACGAGATCATTAAGAAAATAATCGTTAATCACCAAGAAATAATAAATATCTCGGAGAAAATTAATATTGATCATTATGAAATCATCGCTGCGATCACAAATGTTTGTGTAATTCGTATCTGTATAACGTTCTCCGTTATATGGGACTAAAGTCATTTGCACTCAGCACGCAGCGTACGAATATGCTTGGTTTAAAAAGTTGTATTGGCTTACTACACTGTCGAGAATTATTGTCTATTTATAAGCAGTTATTTTTTACTGTAATTTTTTTTTCTCTTTCATTCCTACAATTATTATCCGTCGTACGTAAGCATGTCCAGTCACCCGGTTTACTACGTACTCCGATCCAGGTACATACCGAAGAAGTGCGTTCTCTGTATTCACTCTGTATATAATAAGGAATTATATCGGCGAATAGGCGACAGACTGACTGTCTGACATTTAGAAAGTCTGACGGCTACGCCAATGCCGTATAATATGTATAGCTTAGATCTAGGAAGTTCATTCCAGACCAGTCCTTATTTTCTATGGCAATTGAATTTCGAACGATTCGCATCTGGATCCCACGACGGTAGATCAGGATCTACTTAGCCTACGTCCTCTGGACATTAAAGCTGTATGATAATATTTAGCAAGCTCGATTGCGTGTCTTGTCATTTTCGTAGTTTCTGACTAAAGAAAAATAATAGTCATCACACAGGCGTATTACGATTTTGTTTATCGCCGTAAATCATTGAGCGTATCTGTTTCCTGGTAATCGGATAATCATCGGACAATGTCAGTGAAAAAATTATCGGTTGCGTATCCCTGGGATTTGGTAGCGATACGATATCCTGGTATTATTGTATACGCGTGTGCCAATGTAAAACGCGCAGATCCCTATCATTATAATGGATGGACATATCCTGAGTGTTCCTAGCGGGAAACAGAAGGCTGCCAGAGATCCTGGCGCATCACAATCATTATCGTAATTGCCTGCTTTCTGTTTACGTTTAATGAGCGTCGGGTCAAGGATACCATTGACAAAGTAAGAGAGCGCGGTTATGGTACGTCGATAACGTCGTACAGGTTCCCCGCGATTTTTATATGTTCTCAGCCGGCTTCAAGGCTCGCGACTATAGGCATACCCGTAACGCGGTCCAGAGTGAAGAGAAAAAAAAAAGGGTTTCCGTCCATCGTTTATGAGCTGTCAATAAAAGTGTCAATCGATAATGTTAATCGTCCAATTAAAGTCGAGGGAACAAAAGTAGCTTGCCTCAATTAATATATTTTTATATCTTTATCCTTCAGGACTGTACGGGACGCTGTTCAGGCGCAACAAGGAGGCTGCGTTCTCCAACTACAGACTGTGGGAATCAGCTGGATTCGTCGTTGCCTACGCTTACAGTACACATCTCTGCGCCAGGATGAAGCTCTACGTGATGCTGACTGTACTGATCCTGGGTACGATAGGCTACGTGGTGGTCGAGCTTCTTCACAGGCGCAAGCAGAAGAGGCTCAAGGCCATCGCCGAGGATCCCAAGGCCGCTCAGGCTGAGGCCAACAAGCCGGAGGAAACCGACGACGAGAAGGACGATATCGATGATGACATCATCATTACGCATCTCTGAAGAAGCCAAGAGAAAGTCAAGTGACTTTCATATCGGACTCAGTTTGGGTCTTGCGATTTTTTAATGCGCTTCTTTCGCCCATTACCTTCACATTGTCTTTGGTAGTTTGGATACGCGCCTTTGTCATTGATCCTCGCGTGCGCCCGAAGTCGTTTTATTTTAATTCTTCGTCTCGTGTCTCTTTGTCAAATTCACTTTGGGTGGCCGACCTAACCTCGAACTAGGTATTCTCGAACTACCATAGACGAAGCTCTTACGCGAAGCTGCTTATTATAATACAGAGAGATAGATTTGCGAAAGAAGCTTTCAAAATATGTTTTGCGTACTGGTGCGTTAGACACGCACCTATCACACCGAGTCTTTGGGTCTGGTTATACCCACCTTTGTGTGCACGTGTCTTTATGAACGAATTGGTGTGAATGTTGGTGAGTGAGTGCTCAAACAGTGGCTGCTGCGCGCAATGTGTTATTACGCGTGTAGTCGTACGCGTGACATGCACGTCGCCATCTACTTACGTTAGCGGTGCTGCGTATCGGGCTAATCGCATCTATCGAGACGCGGCTTAAGAATTTAATTTTTTTTTTTTCGCCGTGTCCGCGGCTTTGTAAAATGAACGAAAATTGCTGTGAAACGCATAAGCGAGAGGTGTACGGCCTTTGAGAATTCGTTGGGAGCGAAAGGAGAAAGAAAAGAATGAAAAAAATCGTGCGGATACGCCTTTAGGATTATTCGAAACGATATTCACTGCCGTTCGAACGATTATTTTGTTTGTGGGAATTTTTCTTTTCTTTGCTTTTTACTTCAATGTGCTAAACGCGACACTGCACCTTGCTAATCTCAGGAGGCGACGTGCGCGTTCGCTAATTCTTCGTCTCAAAGCAGTATTCCTTCCGATAATGGCCGACGGTATCGTCGAGGAACGTGCAATATTATTCCCTGTCGACGAATCATATTCCGTCCCTCGGTTGCGGTAGCTCAAAAGTCTCTAACCTAGATAGATAAGGATTATAAAAAAAAAAAAAATCCGCGTATACTTTATTCTCCCGGCCGTGAATGGCCGATTAGAACTTGGCGTCGAGTTTTTCGTACTTCAAATTTCCCGCGGCTAAGTCCGAACTAAGCGTTATCCATGGTGAACCAATGAAGAGCTTCCACGTTGCGTAGACTGTTGGACAGGCTTCTTACGGTCCTATCGGGGTCGCTCTTGGCTTTGGCGGGAATTTTGAAAACCGACGTGAACCCAATATTGTCCTTGGACGGTCATTAATCGGGGTGTGTTCGACCGTGTAATTTTATTCACGTTATTGTCACACGTGCTACTTTTCCTTTCACATTAGCCGATTACTCACTCTGTTAGATTGTTATCGTCGTTCTTATTATTCCTATCGAAAAAATAGATTGCGAAAGCTAAAGGAACAATTGGATTCGGTCAGTAAATGCCCAGATTCTGGATAACCGCGAATCCATCCTCGCAGCTTAAATACTCGTGTCAAATATATACAGTGGTCATTAAAAAAAAAAAAAAAAAAGAAAAACACGGGAACAAGATTCGCAGCAGGTCGATTAATCATTGCCGTATGAAGTTATTGATAACGGCTTCATTATTTTGAATTTCACAAATTTCTTTTCACCTCGCTCGACCATTTTCGACTTGCAAAATCACAAAATCCAACTCTGCCTGCCCCTTTCTCTGCCATCGTCTTCTCTTTCCTCCTCCGTTACGCGTCTCGCTCTTCTCTGTTCTTTGCGCCGAGGAAAAACAATGACAGAAAATTAATAACGAACCGGTCTCCGTAACGAATAACAGCAGGCTCTTATATCGATGACTCAAGAGCGAGGACGAAGCCGATAAACACGAAGCCGCGATTATATCGGATCCATAAGGAAGAAGAATGGCGATTGAACGTTCCCACTTCACACATATATATATATATATATATACCATTGTCTTCTATTTTCTTCCTCCTTGTCTCCGCGCGCGTCTCTATTTTTTTTTATTCTCGTTTCTCTTTAAACTCAACGGGCAAGAACCTCGCTCAGGAAGCTACAGGGAGTAGGATCGGTAAAAAAAACTTTAGCATTGCCCGAGGGCCAATCGCGTCCTATTCCATCTAACTTAAAGAAACCCGCCAGCTGTATGTACATATATAGACGATCGCACCTTTAGATCTTAATACACGGCAGTGCGTGACAGGATCGAGGTCACGTATTAATTTTCGGCATTCGAATTTCTCAAAACCAGTCTATGGCATCTACATGGAGCAATGGGGTAAGCGACGTTTTCGTCTTGTAACGAGCTAAGCAGAATCTCGAATATTGTGCTATGCATATATTAACTGGTTTTTTTTTGTTGT
Organism: Trachelus iudaicus; assembly: GCA_030142595.1. NCBI lineage: Eukaryota > Metazoa > Arthropoda > Insecta > Hymenoptera > Cephidae > Trachelus > Trachelus iudaicus. Next base: position 116,950 of record JARQTH010000733.1, on the reverse strand, counting down.
TAAATTATTTTCACATTCTTTCTGGCGTCATGCACACCTGACGGGTCTTACGCACTATGTCAGTATGCGGAAGTACGTATATCGGCTGTCCTTCGTTAGGATCAATTTCAAGGACGCGAGGATCATCCGAACCTTGCTATAGAAACTTCAAGCCAAGCGTCTTCCGGTCTAGTCGCTCGATCGCTCAAAGCAAACCCTCGTGCCTTAATGTCGTTGTATTGTAATCGGGACCAATTTGATTGTTGAGATATATTTATATTTTATTAATCAATATTCAAGTATCAATTTACAGTATTTATCGTACACCCTACTATCGGGGGTGGGGGGGAGGGGGGGAGGGGAGTCGACCATGTAATTTTATTAATTCTCAAACGTATTGTAGTTAAAAAAAAAAACATGTACCATAGTTAGGGATTCGATATGAAATTAAAGATACAAGAAAAACTTTATTGAATCTCCAGCATCCCTCAGTCGGTATCTCAGTACCGGATGCCATTCGCATTTTTCTCAAGTGTCACGTAACTCGACGATAAAACTATGTAGCATTATCTCGGACACGTGAGGCACGCAACTGCGCATGCGCGTGAGGCGTGCGCCCTTTTTTTTTTTTTTAAATCCATTAGAGAAATTCTTTTGTCGTTTCGAATTTCCCGCTCTTTTCCTTTCATGTTTTTTTTTTGTTTGTATCTACTTTCGCCCATTTTCACCTTTCCACGCGTTTGTACAGTGATATTTATAGACACCTTTTTCAAATTCCTTCATACGATCACGTTACACGCGGTGCGACGGATGCGTAACGCTCGACATTCCCCGATCGACACCGGTTGCTCATTGCGAAATCGCATATCGGTCGGCTCGTTTATTATTGCGCGAGCCAAACGGGCGAGCGTAACTTCTTTCGTTCTTTCTTTCTTCTGCCACGACTGCATTCTAACCCCCCACGTGTCACTTATCCTTATGCACCAACGTACGTAGAAATATCGCAGGGGCCGCGGCCTTTATGGTTACGTACGTATTATCTGCATGCCCGCCATGTTGCAACACTGCAGCCTGGAGAAACCCGCGGAGCACAAAGGAGAGCGTGCCGTGGGCGACCTTGTTGCTATTACCAAGAATCAAACCGATCGTTTCATTTCTCCATTATTTTTCTTTATTTTACACAAGTACGCCGTCGCCCGTTGCACGCTGCCTGTATGAAATTTATTTAGATCATTTTATCGTAGGACAATACAATATGTAATAAAAGGATCCAAGCACTAACCTCTGTAGGAACGCACTGTGATTATTCGACGCGTCCATCTTCTTTTTTTCTCCTATCGCGAGTGTGTATATATATATATATATATATATAGACACATGCATGTGTAGAATATCCATAGCTCAAAAACGGAATATAAGTTTTAGTCCAGCCGGTAGAATAGACAGTATGGGCGCACGAGTGAACGTAGCCAATATATATATACATATATTTCTAAGTATACGATTGGGGCTATACATGTATAAAAATAATAATTTAGGACATTTATGTAAAGGACAAAAACTAACAGACTCGTATTACAAGGAGAGTATCAAATTGTTATATATATATTTTTTTTTTATTTTATCGTTATGACTACGGAGCAATTCCCTTGTCGGATGCCTAAGAGACTCCTTACCGCTGGCTCAGTTTCTTCTTTTTCCCCTTTCACGGCTCGTCAACGTTTTCTCATACGGACGTCGCTCGCGAGTCGCCATATTTGATTTGTGCTCGGGTCGCGTTGAAGAGAGTCAATGGACAAGCTAAGCATTCTTCAAGAGGTTCCCGCGTTTTCATCATCTTTCGGAAAGCGCGTTCCGCGAGCGTTTTTAAAACTGCTTAAAATTTACGATTCTTTCGATGCCCGTATACGAATATCTGTTACGTCATACGGACACGTACTTCATCGTCGTACACGGATACTGCGAGATTCTCGGAGTTAATCTTTCTTCTTTTAACAATCGCACAGTAACGACTTGAAACTAAAAGCCTCTAAATCATTCAGTCGCAGACAAATGTTGAATATGGAGATTCTTTTTTTTTGCCATTTTTTTTTTTCTATTCTCTGGCCTCAGGCCCCGCACAGAGAATCCCGCGAGATCGATTAGCCCAAAGGGAATCGCGTGGCATAGACTCGTTTTGTGTATCTGCGGACGATCCTTTATCGTTTGGTGGGTCGGGGCGAAGCGGGAGCTACGAAGGATAATTAATCAATTTATATATATGTGTATATATATATATATAATATGGTATTTAAAAAACCCATGCAATAGTTTTTGGCCAACGTCGAGACTCACGACGCTGTTGGCTGAGCTCTGTACAGTACATTATAGATACTACGATATTTTCCATATATTAATAATATTGATTATTTGTTACATTCATTATACAATTATGAATACTATCATTAAAACTACTATACCGTCAGATATATTATATTATTATTATTATTATTATTATTATTATTATTATTACTATACATATTGTTATTATTATTATTATTATTGTCATCAACTTAATGTTAATTAGTGCTAAAACAAATATCATTTTATTAAATGGTAAATTAAGTACAAGCTGTGTGAATTATTCATTATGCTTATGGCTTCTTAATTTCCTACGTTGCCGACTGACCGTGTTGGGTTTTTCCTGTCAAAATTCCTTGTAACCGTGTCAGTTACGTCATCACGACGTTTTTGAAGGATCTGCGGGTAAAAAAAGGCGGACGAGTCTGCCGGGATTCAGGGTTCGAGCAAAACCTGTTGATTCGGATCGTCAATGTTGTCTTTCTGAAAGAGACCAGTTTCTGCGTTGGACTGTGATATATAGCTCGGTGGTTATGTAAAATTATGTAACTGGTATATCTGGATGAGCGCGTGTTGATGCTGTCGATTGTGGAGCATGCAATTTTGGATTGTAAAAACAGAGAGGAGAGAATTAAGCGTGAGGTGGATGAGTGTGAACTGGCCTTTGGATGGTACGTGACGTCTGATGGATGGATCGATGGCACGAGTATCGGCCTAATGGGAAATTATTTGGTGAGGTCGATACTGATTATAGTAATCAATGTATTTGCCTGAGGGTCAGCCATTTTGGAGTTAGCGCCGGGTCGACCTTGAATCAGATCTTTCGCTGGACGTGCCGCGTTCTGTTACATGTTGATGCTTATTGTAACCACGTATTAAGTGTTGGGCAATAACGATTGGGTACTGTGTAGAGAAAATGAGGCGTTGCGTATTTGAATTAGGTAGTTTCCCTGGGAACAAAAAGATGGCCGCTGGCGACAAAGTAGATTGTACGGTAGATTACTTTTGAGTTTTGGTTATGGATATTTGGATTAGTTTTTGAGAGTATTCTTGGTGCTGGATACATGTATACTGTGTATTTGGGGTCTGTGTACGAATATAGAGATAATGAACGTTTAGGATAAGGCTGATAATAGATAAATTATGTGGTTTGGAATTTTGTTTAATTTCTTGTGGTAAGAGATAATACTGATTTGCACTTAGGTTTTATCAGCATTGTCCGACACAATGGAAATTTGGTCTAGTGTAAAGTTAACTGTCACCTTGACAACAATCTTTATTAATCATGATTTTGCCACGTATGCACTATACACTGGACAATTTGGAGGTGGGATTCGTGAGATTAAGTTGGCAATTTGACTCTTTAGTGCGACGGACAATCGTGGCTTTTACTTGTTTCTTTTTTTTGACGAATGGAGAAACGTAATTTAGATGTTGGTGAAGATGGCACGGCAAAGGTATTCGTAACGTGGAGTAAAGGCGGTACTAAGGACGACCGGGAATCATCGCTCCATGGGGATGAAACCATAGGGAATTGTAGTCTGGGTTTACCCGAGGTGAGGAAATTGGATCGGAAATTGGAAGTTCTTGTTGTGAATTTCAAGGCTGGTCCATCAGAGGTCTCTTACGAGAACGTAAGTATTTCTTATGATAGTGTATTTGAGAGCTGTGTTAATGGCTTTTATTTCATTAATAGGTATCAGCGCCATCTGTTAATTATACGGTGGAAACAAGAGCGCAGTGTTCCAGCGCACCTAGCGGTAATTTGTTGAACAGTCAAAATCCCACGAGCTTCTGTAATTTTTTACCCTGGTCCTGTGCGCGCGGATGGTGCAGGAATAAATATGAAGAATTCAATAGCACGCGACACATTAACGAGGCAATTAATCGAGGTAAATACGTAATCCCGTCGTCTCTACTGATCCCGTAAAACGAATGCAGTCTATCGTTAAATTCTCTACCTAGAAGTACAGATTAATACGAACGTTCAACGATCCCGTTGGATTGGAAAATTTTCATCGATTCAACCACGCAGTTTCGTAGCTTTCGGGGTAATTTTATTGATAACCATTATCGCAATTACTACCATCCTACTTCATTACACTTTAAACCTTCCACTCCAACCCGAGACTCGCAATACTACCACAACGTACTGCACGTGGAGTTCAGTCGGTAAAGCTGAAAATTTATAATTGAATGTATTATTAATCGCCATGGTAAAAGTTTCAAATAAGAATTAAATCCGAATGAATGCGACAGGAGTTCCAAAAAAATTTTCAAACCTTTTTAATCCATTCGTCTGACTTGAATGAATCCGAACCTCAGACAACTTTTATTCCTTCTCGCTACAGATTTCGAATTAGGTCGAATTCGGTCAGATACGATTCGTATTTTTCACTGAAATTAAACTGTTTCGTTCGGTTGCAGATTTCGGAATGAAATGGATTCGTACGTAGAAATTGTCATATGCGAAACTTTCACCATGTTTAAGACGCTCGAGCAACAATTAATCAATGTCTTTGTCTTATACAAGAGAATCTCGACTGGTACGTGTCCAGGGAATCCTGGGAAGCATCCGAGCCAAATAATAACCTAGAAATGTCATCTCACGAACGTGCCTACGTCGTGGTCGGTCATACAGTCACTGCTTGCTGTACGGATTTGAAAAGATGTAGTAGACTGATGAGAGCGTTACAAAAAAATGCTATGAATGCAGGATTTAAAGATATTCCTTATCACTTTGTGATAGCCGGCGATGGTAGAGCTTACGAAGGACGGACTTGGCAAGCTGCTCCAGATAGTGTATACAGTTGCGATAACGATTGCCTGTTCGTATCTTTTACAGGTAGATACTATCTGTTTATCGGAAGTTCAGCATTATTTATTTCTAAAACGTTAATAATCTTCCTGTGTCGTTAACCATCCACTCTGTTATTTGCAGGCGATTATAGAAACTGTTGTTCCGCTCCGAATCACATACCGAGCGAGGAGCAGATCCAGGCTTTCGATTACGTATTGGACAGGTCCAGGAGACTGAATAGACTGAAAGAAAATTTCGCCATTGTGCCTCAGTGTAAAGTAGCCTCCTCGCAAAGTCCTGGATTAAACTTGTACAACGCGATTAAGAGTTGCAATCAATTTGACTCGACCGCTGGTAACTTTACTGGAGTTTGTAATTTAAATTGTGCTGGTGAGTGTTAAACGCGACTGTACTTTATTGACTTACAATTCCATAGGATTGATATAAAATATATATCCTTGAACGGCATCTTATATTTAACAATGAAAAACAATCCTACAGTGCCTTTATAATACTGCTTTCATTTTACACGCGTATAGTACGATCACCATAAAATATATAGTCTGTCATTGATAACTAGGTGAGACGATATATTAATTTAGTGTAAGTCACAAATCCTTAAACAAAATTTGTCTGAGCCACGAAGGCCATTTTTATTTATACTTTACAAGCTTGTTTTTTAGATTAACAAAAAAAAGTGAAATACTATTATCAGTCCCATGGACTCCTTCGTACCTTTATCAGTCACCGGGACAGTGGTTTTGCGCGTGAACGGATGGTTCCTCTTTAAAAATAAAAAAAAATAAAAGAAGGAGGAACACGTCCGATGCTTCTAATTTCTCTCTTTCCTTCGTCGCACCAATTCGTCATGACCACTCGTTCAATACTTCTTTCAAAATATTTGGACTAAAATTTGTAATCTCCACTTTCTAATACTCTACCAGTACGGTATCTTCGGTAGTAATATCGGCGTGTAGCCAGTACTCCTTGCTTAAATAATAATTCACCTGTTCCCTTTACATGGACTCTTTCTTCAAAGGATAGTCTGGCGATTGCATATAGACAACCGGAAACGTCGTAAGCGGATCCGTCTTTCCAAGTGGTTCGTATCCGTTAACAATGCTTTCCCTCAGCTCCCAACGGCGTCTTTCCCTCTCGATTTTCTGACGTCTTACAGCTTTGCCAAGCATACAGGCAAACATTATTCCAGTCATCTGAACGACAAATGGGACTCGGAACAATTATTACCGTACAAGACACGAGCTGTCACTGTTTGACACAAGAATTGAGATACTCACTTGTATCAGTGCAATGGCAATGGCACCAGTTCCCAGATACAATGCGCTACGATGAACGATGACGGACAGACGACCTATGCAACCCTCTTCATAAATTCCAGCACATTCGGTGATGTTACTAAATTCATTGACCACTGTACTCCAGGCGCAGCAAGAGTCCGGTACACCTTGCTCATTTGGTTCATAGGACAGAACATTATTCCAATCCAGATAGCCATTGAATCCGCAGCATCTTAACTGAGCATATAAAATTAAATTACAATTAATTAAACTGTCCATCTATTAGAATATATATTTTTTTTAATTACCCTGGATTGCATGAAATCTACAGCCGCTTTGGCTTCGTAATTCGTCTGGTAATCATACATAGTTGCGTTTATATGTTCGGCCAGTAACCCTTTGATTCCTCCTTGAAGTGCATAGGCTGAAATTGCAGCTGCAAACTCCAACACGAGCACCAGAGACAAGGAGACTGCGAACTTAAATGATCAACGATAATTGTGTCTCTAATGATTATCGTTAATCATGTTTTAGGCTCTGGTATCAATTTGCTGACTTACGACAAGGATCATGCAAGTGCTCTCTTTGATGGCGCCGCAGCAGCCCAGAAAAGCAATTACAAAGATCATGGCACCGACCACGATCAGAAGAGTAGCTGGAGAGAAGTAGCTGGGGTCCAGAAAGTGTGAGAAATCCTCGTAGATGGCGTAGATCGTCGTACCGACGGAAATTATCATTACGCCGGTTATCTGAAGAGTTAAGAATAATTATAATAGTACACAGCATCCCCTTTAATTAATCTTTAATGGATTCGGGTCGATATTCTGTGCCATAAAGTGGGTATTATCAGTGTTACTTAACAAACATAGTAAATATGTTTATATAGCGAAACGCCTTAGCGTTCATTGATTCAGCCGTGTGTAAAGGGTTGACGGCTTACAGGAGCAATTTGTCAGTAGATCCTACAGTTTTATATGGAATCATTTTTAATCGCATTGACTTTTACGTGTATAATGATAACTTATCATTATCAGCTTCACACGTTCGATAAGTTATCATTGTTTACAAATCGGACATACGTAAGTTTTATCGATAAAAATTGACTCAGAAATTAGAAAAGAAATTCAGAAGAGAAATTTTCACTTTTTATCCTGACAAGGATAACGGGAAAAATTGCATATGAATAATTATTTTGAAAAATATTCTTCATCTGCCTTTTAATGAACTATCGGTCAGGCGAATTTCTACTGATTATTTTAAGAAAATAGTATGTACGTTTATCGGTCGGACAAGCCGCGATAACTCACACGTAGATTATCGACGATGATGATTCTCGAATTATTTGTGAATATATTTTTTAAAGATTTATTTTTTTCACTCTTTTTTTAAGACAACGTTATACTCAATGACTGGGATTTTTAATAGAATTGTCATTCCGTGATGTGGTGCGTCATCTTTATTAATGTTCGTTATCATACAATGCTAATAGGTTGTAATAACGATTTCTAAAGAGTCTAATCTTAAGTACGAAAACGAAACCAATAGAAGAAAATTATAATGAAAAGTGGCTCGAACGTCAAATAAGAAATAAAACTCGTCAATAACATCACATACGAAAAATGAAAATCGTTAGACTCGTGGAATATCGATGCAAAAAAAAATAAAATTTGTCTACTTCCCCGTGCGTCTCACTCGGTGGAAAAGTTTGAGTGCAAGAAAAGCTAAGTAAACGAGAGTTGAACCTAAAACTCAAGGACGCCAGCTGGTAAACCAGCTGCGTTTTTATCGAGGGTCACGCGAGTTACAATTATCAAATAATTGAGTAAAAACCGTATAAAAATGCAAATGTCTTGTTACGTTTCATTGTTAAACAGGTAAAAAATTATTTGCAAAAAAAGTCAATCAGCAATCGATACGATCGGCATGCGGAATTCCAGAGTTTACGAAAAACGAGAAGAGACTATGGAAACTTTAGATACCGATAAGAGCGATACTTTTATCTGAAAAGTATTCATGCAATTGTATATTTAATTATTAATTGTTTCGAGCTATTACGTACCACGAAAAGTGAATTTACGGCGCACAGTAGATACTTGATGCACCTAAGTCCAACGTCGAGATGGGTCGTCGCCATCTTGCTTTACTTTAACCTCTTATACGCTTTCAATGGAACTATAGCGCGTGTCCTGGTGCGGTCTCCGCTTTGAAACACGACTGGCTATGGCGACGTTGTCTGTCGGCAGTCAGGTGGGCTTCTTATCACCTGATAAGGAGAACGTGAACGCAGGGCATTCTTGTCTCGAAATAAAAAATTTGTGGAGGGGACTCAACCGTATGGTATAGTTGAGATTCTACGTTTCGTATATACATATGTATACAGGTACCAGGGCTCTGCTATTCTTTTACCTGTCGTGACGCGAGTTTGCTAATTATTATCAGTATATTTTGTGCTGATATTTCTTTGCTGCATTAAATATTAATATAGCTCGATGACGTCGCGTAACTGTGTTATCGGAATACGTACAAAACAGAGATGCAATAAGAACAATAATCAGTGTTACGATTTAAGGCGCGAATCATTAAAAAAGATTCGTTAACACACTCCATATCGTTATTGCCAATTTTGTTCGTGCAGTGCATTTTTTTTTTTCGTTATTAATACCTTCCAGTTTCGTCGCCTTTCCGCGATATCAATTGGCTGTTAGTGTCGTCAGTTTGTGCATGTCAATATGCTACCTTTCCCTGGATGATCAATCGATGATAAAATGATAACGGAGTTGGATGGGTGAACATCAAGGGACTCGGTCCGTGCCAGGAGATCCAAAGTACTTACTTTTAACGTACCAATAGTATTCTAATACTATATGCTTGTTATTAAGCTTTTATTTACTTGGCGTAGCTTCTTACACGTGTTTTTTGGGCGATTCTTTTTACGCGACTGGGTTGACTTATTGGTTAATCGTTCCTTTCAATTACGATTTTAGGAAAGTGCGGTATGTTGGGAACTGTGAAAGGGAAAGAGGTGTATACGAGCTAATAGCAAAGAATGCATTGCTCAGTGGGATTAATCAAACGACAAACGTTAAAAACTGTTAGCTGGTAGTGGTATTAACAGCTGGAGGAAGGTAGATATTGAACGTTTTGAAAATCATTTTATCTGCAAGGTTCATCGGTTGTCCCAGAGATGGCATCACTTGTCGTGTCCAGGAGGCGCTTCCTCGCCCTTCCAACCAAGTGAAAATTTGCAATAATGCAAGTTTACACATGTTATCCTAATCATTCTGTGAAGTCTCAAGTACTTTTTTAATTACAAATCAATCTTTATTCATGCAATACATAAATTTTACATTCCTCATAAACGTATAACGATAAATCCCTGTTTGGTTAGATATATACTATGACGTTAGAAATATTGAGAAGTACAATGTGGCTATACTTCAGTTTATTCTTTTTTTTTTTCTCTCAAATTGTAATTAACAACTTCACACAACTTGAAATATAATTTTTACATTATAAACACATTTCACAGTAAATCAAAATTCAATATGGCGATACACTTATTTTGAAAATTCAACATTAAAATAGTGTTTTATGTTTTACATAAGAAAGCAATGCACTGACATTCCAACAAGATACCACAGCAGTCACTTAAACTGCACTTTAGTAATTTATGAAAAAACAAATAAAATAAATTTCTAGCGTAATTTCTCCCTAACGGTAATTTCACCTGTGGTACTCGGTACAAGGGACACCATACCTTTTACAATAAATTTAGAAAGCTTACTCTAGTCCTATTTTTACAACGAGAACAAACAGATTGACGGTTCATAAAGACCCTTCAGCAATAAAAAAATTGAAAGAATATGTCACAGCGATGTCAAATAAAAAAAAACTTAGCTTCCTCTATGAAGAAGCAAAATAGAATTATAACAATGATAAACTGTACTTCATTTATTACAAGTCAAATCAGTCCCTCTGTCTCATTAGATTCATAGAAAAATTCATGACAGAAGCAGCCAGTACAGAAATATCCACACAACGAACCACAAATCAGATAGGATATAATTATATCCTGTTACTCCTACAAATTTAACATTCAAAACTATACAGATTCATATGTGTTCTTGATGGAGCGAGCCAAATAAATAGAGAATATAATTCCAATAGCCTAGAATGAATAAAGACCATAATTAGTACACAAAATCCAATTAAAATAATACACTCGGTCTGATGTATTACGTTACCTGCACAAAGGCTATGCCAATACCAACACCTCCAAGTTGTACGGCATGAGTCTTAATGAAAGTTTGAAATCTCGTTAGACAGCCGTCTTGATAAAAGTGTGTATTAGTATTGCAACTGAAGGAACCAATTGTGCCCGGTTTAATTTCACAACAGGATAACGGAAGATCAATGGATCCAGTAATATTATTCCAATCTTTGGGGTTGACGGTACCGCAGCACTGAAACTAAATATCGACAGAATAGCTATAGTTAACATCAACAGTATAAGAAAAGTCGACTGAGAGCCGCTGTTTGGCAAAGATAAACAGTTAAAAATGCCAGTGTTATCAAGTCTACAGACCATGACGAAATAAGAATCATAAAGTTATCGAACGAAATTGAATTCCAACTGTAATCATGGCCATTCAAATGTACCAGTGAAATTACCCTCCCTGTACTAAACACCATACGGCTTTTCTGTTACACTATACGTCCCAGTACATAGAACTTTTCAAAATATATCTCACCTCTCGCTGAAGAGAGTCCCAGACATTTGCAATATCCTCACTATGATTGTACTGTTTCATCAATTCGTTCATGTTTTTCTCGATCACTACGTTGGTACGATTTCTTAATACGTATCCAGATATTCCACCAGCCAATTCAAAGATGAATACCAGAATCATCAGTGTAGTAAACTGAATGGGGGACAGAAAAAAAAAATTACATTAGACATATTTATCTTATTTATCTTTTATTAATTTATTTATTGAAAATACATATATATATCTTACCACAACGATCATGCAGTAATTTTCGCGCGCAGCACCGCAGCATCCGAAAAATGCGATTAAGAAGATAATGGCGCCGATCGCAATCATCAGTGTTGGCACCGAAAAGAATTTAATGTCCAAGAAGTGCGCATAATTGTGATAAACACCAAGGATCACCGATCCTACCGACAGTAGAACGATCCCAGTGATCTGAAACGATAGCAAAAGATACATAAATATTATTTTTCATACTTTCGAACAATATTTTGTTAACGACGCTGGGTGTAATCATTCGAAACTGAAGCAAGTGTTCGCGTTTGTAAATGATAGATTGCATAACGAGTTGTCTTTCAGGACACATTTTAAATACGCTGCAATATAATATAGCAGTTAAACGTAAATAGGTGTTTCACGTATATACAATAAAAATAATTGTACAGTAATGGTAAAAGTTTTAATACACCGTATATGCATATGTTAAACACTGACCCAAGAAATACTTTGACATTCCGAGAACTATTGAAAAAAATAAAAAATAAATCATTTATGTGAGTGAAAGGACCAGTCACCGCATACACAGTGGTTCCAATAGGCCTTTCCAAATACTGTTTCCATTTGTCCATTAATGAAATAAACATTGAATTCCACTCTTGAGGTAAAAGACAATGTCTTTTGATTGTAAATTAAAAATGCGATAATAACGTTATAAAAGACGCATTAAACGATATCAAAGCATCTGGTGTGCATACAAATCTATAAATTATACTTTGCGTATTTAATAATAATAAATAAAAAATTATTGTTTCATTCATTACAAAATGTTCAGTGTAAGCCTAACGTTAACGAAGTCAAGAAAACTTAAATAAATAACAGCAGATCGGCAAACACGTGTAATTAAGCCTATAGCGGAATCGAGATGCTGTCAGGTGTCGTAAGTCTTGATTTTCGGTAGTGAAAGTATTAAATGTATGGCGACCGAAAGAACGCATTAAACTCACTGTATCTCAAGATTCACGTAACAGACGTGACAGTGTATACTGAAAAACGATTAAAGACGAAAGTTCGATACGAAGCACATTTATATCAAAAAATTAGAACGTCTCTCAGCAGCTGCGGTGTCCGAGCGGTTAAGGAGATGGACTTGAAATCCATTGGGTTCTACCCGCACAGGTTCGAATCCTGTCCGCAGCGAACTTTTTTTTTTTTTTTTTTAATATTCTTGCATACTTTGGCGTAACAATTGATTCAATGTGTATCAATTAATTTTTAGTACTACTTTTAAAGTAAAAGTAATAACGCGAAAACACGATACCCCGTGTGTACGCATGGTATGTAGCATATACGCAGCGCGCTGGCTTCCACGTTCCAGAAACCTTTATTTTGAGTAGTGCGCGGTAAGCAAATCATTTTTGAAAATCGCTGTAATACTGTACCCGATGAATCTATTACAGACGATAAAAATAAACAGATACCATTTACTACTTTTACAGTACCTATATATCATTCTGTTAAACAACTACTGCATACTTAAAACCAATAAGCATCGGCTTGTACCAATATAACATTGAGATCCCGTGACCATTGATCGTAAATCGTTAAGAACAGGATGTGGATCCCATGATCTTTTTAAACTTCGTACAACGGACAATGGATCATATAAAAGTCACTCGTATCAGCACGATACTGATACTGTTTTAAAAATAAACTTCATCCGAAACAGAATTCAGAGCCACGATCCGTTCCACGCATTCATTTCAGATGGCACTATAGTGTGGTGATAAAGAAAGGACAAAGGATCAGTCGATGCAATGGTAAACTCATAAAGTAAAAGTATACGAGTTCAAATAACGTCGAACAAGTCCACGCAATTTACTTGCGACAAATAACACGTGACTAATCTGCTTTTTAGATAAATATATAATCAATACAAAATATCCTGTTTGAGCATCATCCGTCGAACACTATTGCGCGGAATAACAATAACGATACATTAATAATTACAGATGACCGATTATTATAAATCGTGGAAACGACTTTCCACGTTAAACAAACAGTTGATAATACTCACCACAAATATTAAATTGAATATGAACATAAGGTTTTTCACACATTTCGATTCACTTGATAGCTGCATCCCGCGTACCATATCCATAACGTTACCTGCTCGACGTAAAGATATAAGAGTTTAAGGAGAGCTGCACAAACAATTATCACACGTTAAATATTAAGACGCAAAGCAGTGGACTGCTCTACTGAGAGCACAGTGGGAAGCCCGACGTGTTACGTGTTACGATAATCTTTTCAACCGTATCTTATTCGAATGTGTAACGCGAGGCTGTTGTGCGCATGCGCGGAGCTAGCTACGTAAATAAAATGGCAAATGAGACAGGAGAGGCGAAGCTGTGACTTCGCGTAAAGACAATTCAAGAAGAAGCAACGAGACACGGAACGTGTTAAACATGTTTTAGACACTTTGCCACGGTGGTTATTGGTAGGCATACTATTTTTATTGAGTCTAGTACTCTAGGCTGACGCAGAATAACCTTTTCTTTAATGAAGACGAATCAGAATGGATATAGCCTGAGCGCACTCTGTTGAGAAACTGAGGAACTTGTAGGTTTAGAGACGGTTTAGACAACTAAAGTGCTGACTGACTGACGGTAATTGGAGTAATAGTCTTTATCAAAGTGTTAAACACAAAGTTAATATATTAGATTTGTTAAGTGCACGCAGATTGCTTTCCGAGATGATTATTTATATAATTTTGATTGTAACCGACATTAGATAGTTTTTAGCGTTAGTTCTTGGGTCTGCCGCTAGGGCTCTCTGTAGTAATAGTGTACGTATTATATATATATATATATATATGTATGTATATAAGAAAACGGCTTGAATTCCCTGTAGCGAGGCATAGAGGATTTCACTACGACGAACGCACTAGGTGCCGGTTTGACTGAACGAAAAATCGAGCAGGTGGAGGAGAAGGAATTCAGATAGTAAGAGGGGCTTTGCATAAGACCGCTGGAGAACTTTCGATTGCCACACAGACTGCGCGCGGTTGTATTCTGTTTTGGTGACCTTCGGCAATGTCTGTCACAGCGGAACTACAATTGAAGCTGCTTTAAAATCATGACGAAGCATAAGGACAATTTTTATCCGCATCTGTCGCATAGTAACTTTACATAGAATTGCCGGACGATAATAACCTAAAAGTCTGAAATATTTATGCTGGTCTCTATCCACTGTAAATGCTACATGACGTTAAAGGCATACGTGCGTTCTCCTTACGACCGACTGGCACACGATCGAACGTCTCGTCCTTGCGTATTATATAACCTCACAATAAAACGCAGACAAGTAAAATCACTGGAAGATAATCGAGAATTATACCTGAAACGGCTGACAGGACATCCTTCGAGTTAAGAAAATAATATCGGTAAGACATATCTATGCTATTGCAACGTACCACTAGAATACGTGTATATTATACTTAATATACAATTCTCAAAAGACCCGATAAAAGGAATTACGATTAATTTATTCTGTTTTCTTCGCAGTTACAGGTATTAAAGAATTATCAGTTTACTCGGAGTACACTTTGAATTTTATCGTTCGTCATCAATGCCTCTAGAGTCTGCTTATTATACTCAGCGTATACCTATGCAACTCGAGTGCAATCCCGTCTGCATGTTGGCTACGTGTCATTATGTCGCAAGAAAAGAACAGTTCGCATGAACCAGTTACCCGAGAATCGATCCTCGACACGTGCCAATATATTATTTAAGATTGTGCTGTCGATACTGGCGTAGAGCCCTCACATGAAAAACGTGGACGAACGACTGCCATAGACTTTTTAAAAGTATTGTGACGTTTCCGGGAGCAGTCAGTACACTCTGAGTCAGCATGATAGAAATAGCCAAGAGGCCACACGCCTTACCATGCAGGTTTTACTAATGGAGACCGTTCGTTGAGAATTATGCGATCGATTAATTCACAGGGAGATATTGGATGTCTTACTGCTATATATAGCCGAAGCCAAGTATCTTCCTATCTCAATGACTGTTGTATTACATTGTTTGAAAGCGTTGCATAGGAAGCCTTCCCAGGTCAGTGGTGTGGTACGATTAAAGTATTAGAATCCTCGTTAGTAATATTTATCATGAGAAAGAATATTGACCAATTGGGAGTCTGATGCTGGAAGTGCTCGGACTGACCTGGGAAAGCACTTTCACCGTGTAACGATGGTGGCAAGTCAAGCAATCGACACTGGATAAGTAGCTGACGTCATTAATGACGACATAACAAATATGTCAACGAGCTTAACAGTGAGCCTAAAAAGAGCCAAGTTAAGTTCCTCTTACGTTGTGCTTTAACAATGTTTGAGAGCGTCAGAGGTCACTGAATCGCCGTCTACCACCCACGCGTGATACCGTGTAATTAAATTAAAGGCACAGAGGCTGACTTCGCTGTCAACTAAACTTTTCCCGGCTTTTAAGTGAACAGCTTCCATGTCTCCGAGGATTATTCACATCGGATAGCTTAATAGCCGAGCAATTGATGTCAATTGATAATTCGATTGTTATCATCAATTGGATATCTGATTGCTCTTTGATACAAATCTGTTAGAACCTTATCCGACAGTCAATTGAGAATCACATAAGACTGTGACTTGGACAATTATACTGCCTATATCGGTATATGACAACTCGAACGCCTATAGTGGAGTAGAATAAAATTCAGTTTATGATTACTGTGTCAATAAGATTTTTTAAGTACCCCGTCTCTCTGTACCTGGTACTGATATTTCAAATGATTTGGTAACAGCAACGTGATCGTGAGGTTAGAAGAAAAATGGTAAACTGTCATAAGAACGTTGGAAAGACGTAAAGCGAAGAAATGATTAAAGGCAGTAGCGAATGTAGTATCGAGTGCCAAATGCAAGCAATGGAGTCAACATTACCTATAGCCACCAGAGTGCGCGCGCATCGTTCCAGTGGGGGGACAATAAAAATATCTTGGGACTCCTCAGTGCTTCTCATCGAGCGTTCGCAGTAAGAACAATTCGTTGTTGTGTCGGCATTACAAAGCGTTTGGCATCTACGTTTACGTTAATATCGATTAGCCATAAGTTTACCTTTGATATTGACAAGTGAAGTTTAACAAAATCGGTTAAAAATGGTTTCCGGCGGTATGGCGTGCGTCAAGTACCTCTTGTTCCTGTTTAATTTGATATTTGCGGTAAGCAACGGTCTATCTTATTGTAACTTCGTCGACTCCCAGTGACTCTATGTGAACGAGCCCGTTCGATAATCGTGAAAAAGACCATTTCAAACTTAATGCATCCTACTGGAAGGAAACTACGCAGTCAACCCATTGTCTCACCATAAAAAGCCGTGACGTTTTTTCAATCGTCTAACACCGGCAGTTTCTTTCGTGCCTTGTCGAAGGACTGAGTCTTGTTCCATGAGTTGAAGGATTTACGAATTTATACCTTTAAATATATCAAGTATTATCATTCAATCGATGCTAATTATTTGTTTATTGTATGAACAGACATTAGACAGAACTATGTAAACATTTTGTCTCGTATGTTATTCGACTGTCTATTTCTGACACATTGCCAACGGGCAGAGGCAGTTCTTAAGGAAGATGTTACCCGACTATGAATACGTCCACGTTGTTCTTGTCAAGAGTATTCTTGTTCGCTTTCCAGAGTGTTTTTCAATAAAGTCTGGGGAAAGCCTAGACGGTTTATTTTCAACCAAGCACGAGCCTATTTCCTCACACGAAACGCCGGCTTCCCTAAATAAATCACAGATAAATGGGTATTGTGTTACGTTGTAACGCGAGTCACGCTCTTGTTCGAAGTGTCTTGTTTTTTCTTCTACGTCTCTACCTTCCTAAATTACAGCACTCCCTGGGCTCTATATTCCTTATTTTTCTCGAAATTCACTATTCAGTGAAATAACGATTGACGCGTAGGCAGAAGGCGTAGTTTCGAGTCTTTTCTATATAGCGTACGTACAACAGCCTATGACTAACGCTTTGCATGTAATGGCTACATGGAGTATTATACGTCGATACTTTTTTCCTCCTCAACCACTATATACTGGGGGTAGCAAAAATTACGTGTTGGCAACGCATAAGGTCTATCAGCCTGCTCATCTATTTTAACGGGACAATAGACTCATGCGGTTGGATTGATTGTTCACTTGATTATTTTAATGTCGGTAAATCGTTACGTCTGCGCATGCAAAGAGGGAATGCTTTGTATTTTTTTTTTCCCCTATATTACTTATCTTGGACACAGCTTTTATCGCAGTTGTAACGTTATGATACACACTGTAGGATACGGATGACACATTTTTGATACAATAGCATATACATATTACGAGAAAAGTTTCTAGAAATGGATGAAATTTTGTATCCCGTCGCTGTACTCTGGAATTTATTACTGTCCATTGTATACGATCCCTTTCATAGCAGCGACACGATGTATAGTCCCACGCAAGAGTCTAACATTCTTTATGGCACGATAACTATTTTTTGGAACTGTCAATATACAACAAAAAATTAATACATCTTTCACGCAAAAAGTATTTCCTGTACAACGACGTATGCACGACGTAAGTTAGGTTAGGAAAAAAAACATTAATTATTCGACGATCGACGGGTATCGATTATCAACGAATTGATTGACTCGATTATTAATCAGTTACCAATGAATAACAAAGCAGTCGCACTGTTTATTATTTATAGGAACAACCCATATTTGTATCAATTGACTCCAGGATCAATATTGCTCGTAACCCGCGCCCATAAACCCACCCCCAATCCTCGTCAGGTTTATGCTCGCGCTTTAGAAATTCAATTGATACCAAGAAAAGAAAATGCCTTGACGTGTTGCATAATAAATAATTAAAATAATTCTTACTTATTCGCAGATCACCGGAATAATATTCATTTCCGTGGGCGCCATTATACTTGCGCTTTACAATGGCTACAGCAATTTCGTGGACAATTGGTTCTTCGCTGCGCCAATACTGATGATCGTCGTGGGCATCGTCGTCTTCCTGGTGTCGTTCTTCGGCTGCTGCGGCGCCGTCAAGGAAAACCACTGCATGATAATCACGGTGTGTCTCAAAAGCGTCATTGTAAATACATCTGACAAGACCTCGTATTCACTTTATTCCTTTGCATTGATAATTGGCACAAGATGACCCTTGATGATCTTAGATATAAAATAAGAATTCTTCCCTTTGCAATCAGTTATTGGCACTGATCGATTATGTATAATCTATCGATCACAATTAATTTTTTTCCTTTCGCTGTTTTTAACGACACCAACTTCTTTCGTATGTTTTATCAGTTCTCAGTCCTCCTCTTGCTCATCTTCGCCCTGGAACTCGGTGCTGGTATCTCTGGTTACATGATGCGTGGGGAAGTTCGCACCATGCTGGAAGATCGTTTGAACGCCACAATGTTCGAGTACAAGAACCAGGACGATGTTCGTCGATCCTGGAATGCTATGCAACATGACGTAAGAATGAAATAAGAATGATTCTTTATGTTCTTATTTTTCTTTCTTTTTTTTTTCACAAATATTCATAAGACCTTTAGCCGTATGCCGTGTGCTGTTACTGGCAGAGTATAGATTTTTACATACTTGTGTAGCTGGTCGATTTCAACTAACAGATTGTTCCAGTAGCAATTACCAAGAGCGATAATACCGTTTCTATCGTGCAGTGTGAATACTGCCTAAGGTGGACTGGAATAGGCTGTTTGCATGTGTGAGCGTTCGCACGATAAGTCTGAAAGCGAGGAAACTTTGTAGCTGAATATCTTTGCACTAAAAGCATTGCCAAGTGATTTATTATAAAAAGTCGAAGCTTTCAGTTAATATTTCTCTTTCCGTGGTGCTGAATTTTTGAATTATAAAAATATATATACAACGTAACTCCAAGGTGACATCCTTAAAATATCCTTGCATGTAAAGTTTTACATGAACTTTACACCGTGTCTCTGGAAATTGTTCTCGTACAGTCAATTACAAGATTTTTCGTTACGAAGTTTCCTCGCCTCCAGCCTTGTCGATATGACAAATCAGCGATGCACAGTAGCCGGTTTCAATCTGCCTTAAGCATGGAATAAACGAAGTACGTGCTTTTATAGCCAATCAATATATCTCCATGCACCGACTGTACACGAAGCAATACTCTTACTCTGTTACTCGTAACTTCCTTTAGGTTCTTCGTGACATTCTGATCACGTAACCTGGTCAACGGCAACACTGTATCGAGTAGGAATTCTTATCGATGGACGCCATTCATGAAGTTAAATAGATACTTTTACTAGTTTCAATTGTACAACTGGAACCAATTGCGATTTTCGATAGTCCGTTAAATCGTTACGCGAGGTGTAGACGCATTTGGCAAGTCAGGCTTGAAGGAACTCGTAATTTCGCAAGAGTCCAGAGAAGTGAAGGGGAATTGAGCTTCGCTCTGCTCCGTTGTGTAACATAGAAATGACCCTACGAGTTGGATATATATTTCTAGATTGATTATGATAACAATTATTTTGGAGGTTCGTCAAATTCTTATCTGTCCATTTATTTTTTGTATTTCTTGACTTTTTAAATTTATGATCAATCGTAGATAAAAAAAAAAATCTTCGCGTTTATCATGCTGCTGGACATTACTCTTGTCAAATAATATTTTCGCCTTTTTCTTTCTTTAGCTTGAATGCTGCGGCCTTAACGGTCCCCTTGACTGGAACCACACTGGCGTCCTTCCCGACAACAAGCTTCCTGATTCGTGCTGCTCAGAAACTTCGCCCGATACCTGCGATTCGAATTCCGTGAACGTGCATCCCAATGGCTGCATGAATATATTGCGTGACACCATTGAGAACAATGCATTGATCCTTGGCGGCGTTGGCGTCGGTATCGCTCTGATCCAGGTAAAATATTGATTTATATTGGTAGCACAGATAGGATATATGTATCGATACCATGATTCATACCAAGGACGTCCTAGGTCCTTGTAAAACTAAAAAATTGTCACAGTCCTTCGGCTAACGTTTCGACAAAGCCATTGATCGTGTACATTGTTTTTGTTTTAGGAAAATTTTGACGTTACGTAAGAGAAAAAAAAAATGGATGTTTTCTTTTTCAGCTGATCGGTGTGATCTTCGCATGCTGCTTGGCTCGTTCGATTCGTCGCGAGTACGAGACCGTGTAAGAGATCCAAAATTCTCACAGATTCTCACGCAATGTTTCTCTGCCGAGCACCAAAAATCAACTGGTGACCCCAAACACCAGCTGCCACTGTTTCCTCTTTCTGTCTCTGTGTCTCTGTCTCTATCTCTGTCCTTTGCCTCTGTCTCTGCCTAATTTGTCTGTCACTGGTTTTCTTTTTTTTATTACTGTACGAAACAACCAGTCGTATGGTCTGGTACGATGCACAACACTCGAATAATATTCTCACAATTGGTCGTGGCTTTGGAGAATAATTGTTTTTTTTTTTATTTCGCCACTCGGGGACGAGTGTCTTTCTCGATTAGCCACGTAGAAGATACACACACGGTGTACCTTGATTTTGTACATTTCTATGAAGCGATTGGGGCGTTGGTTTTATTTATCGTTCTTTTTTTTTTTTGTTCCTTATGCACACGAATTTTCGTCAATACTAAGTCCTAAGCGAGCCCGCCTTTTCTCACGCGTCGCAAGCGACCTGCGATTTTGTAAAAGCTGGCTGCCAAGTATCTCGTTCGTGAATTTTGTACTGTCTCTTTTCTTGTTTTTCTCTTCTCTCGTCGCACTTACTTGTCGCAGTCAGTGGATCTATTTAAATATATATATTACATACATAAGTATAGAAACGATATGGATATGTTCGACGTCAATTCTATTTACTGGACGTGGCTTAGCTGCTGCGTAGATTCATTAGACTTTTTGGTGAATTTAGATTGTCAAGTCACTCTGTGTGGTATTGGTTTATGGGGACACTGTTCTAACGAGTTTACAATCAGCAAATTCTTGCCTACGTAGATTTTGTTACGTAGTCATGAAAGCAAAGAGAAACAAAAATGAGAGAACTATTTTTGATGATTCTATCCAATTTTTCATGGTGTCGACAGCTCAAGTTTAATGATTAATTGATCGAAGAGAAGAAGAAGCAAATCACTGCTACGTACTATTCTAAATTTTTCTTGTATCATCAATATTTTATTCTTCGTCAACTAAAGTCTATATATCCGTAAAGCACGTTTCAAGGCTTTCTTGTAATACTTAAACTTTCATCTAACATCACACCGAAGTAATAATAATTAATTGTTATCATCAATAGCGCAGGTTCCCTTTTTGGTTCCATCTATTTTTTTTTTCTTTTCTTTTTGCTCTTTCTGGGGTGAAAACCGAT
Source organism: Trachelus iudaicus (assembly GCA_030142595.1). NCBI lineage: Eukaryota > Metazoa > Arthropoda > Insecta > Hymenoptera > Cephidae > Trachelus > Trachelus iudaicus. Next base: position 95,118 of record JARQTH010000733.1, on the reverse strand, counting down.
TTATGTACCAAGCATAGTCCCCCCCCAACGTTTCTTTATGATTACTATTTATCTAAACGTAAGTATAAACGATGACTAATTAAGATGCAAAGTAGTAAGAATAATATTAATGAAATATTCCGTTGTTTTCTACAATGTAAAGTTTACGGTAGCGTTAACGGTAAAATAAAATGAAAAATGTGAGAAAACTTGATGAAAAAAACCAAAAACAGAAAAGGGTGTGATACGGAGAAAACTCTCGTCCTAAGTCTGAAAAATTAGTCAGCTACGGCCACAACAATTTGTCGTTAGGATTCGTCGGCTGGAAAATTTCGAATATTTCTTTTTTTTTGTTTTTTTCTTTCTTTCGCACTGATCTCCGAAGAAGCATAAATTAACCCAGTTATCATGTTTCGGATGGGACAGTTCTTTCTTTGAAGATCAATTTTGTAGCTTGTACGAACAAAAAAAAAACACGCCTCTTCGTCCACAGCTATTTGAAGAAGACGGGTAATTAATGTGAGCACTGTGCTTTTTTTTTTAATTACAGCGAGACAACGGCTCACTGATCGGCTAAAGGAAGCTATTATCATATTATTGTCCCCATCGTGCATTCGTAGAGATACAAAAAAAAAAAGAAATTTTTTTTAATATATAGATATACTCATCGCTACCATCTCTATCTCTATCGTGCAATGTAAAGTGTCCTCTTGTGTCGTTGCTTTAGTCAATGGTTTCTGGCAATTACATTAAGATTCAAGCGTACGGAGGAAAAGTGTGGATCTTTGCGAATTACGTTGATACGGCAAAAAAAATGTTTTTTTTTTTCCAAAATTTCCCATACGCATTTAAACTTTTGTAAGCTTTCCGTTTGTAGCTTAGAGACTCAATGGCAAGTACGACGATCCCGTTCCGTCGTCCTTGTTCCGTGGAGTTGCATTTACTGCCGAAAAAAAGAAAGAAGAAAATTCTGCCAAAAATGAACAATTTTGACTGACAAAGAGAAAAAAAAGTCTTACCGAACATCAATCGCGCTCTGTTCCTCCGTTAACGTTTGAAAACGTCACAGTGTTAACGCATTGCGGTACGGCGCTCACAGGGCCCCCCCCAAAAAACGCGATATCCCCGTGACTTCGTACGCGATGCGTTAACTAGCAACGAGTCATTTTTGATTTTCAATCGAGTGAACAGAAGTAACAAAAAGAGAAAAAAAACTTGGAAAATCCGCAAAAGACTCGTTGCTCGTAGCAAACATTAAACGTCAAGCATATACCGTACTGTTTTTATCATTACAATTGTTCTGATAGCTGTCGCGCTCGAACCCATTTAAATATTAAGGACCTGCATTGCAGTGCAGAGGGAAGAACAAGATTTCTAGATGAAACAATGGGATGTCAGAAATCCCACTAAAAGCGAACCGACTGAAAACTCAATTGAGTTACGCGTACCGTAGTGCTGTCTACGAAAAATCGGTAAATTCAAAATCTGCTCTGACCTGATAGAGCGAGCGAGAGACATATACTGCAGTAAAAATAATTGAATATATATTTCAATTGGCCAATAGTCTTCGGCAGACTTCGGGAAACAAATGTAACGAAGCCTGTCGATATAACAAAGCACCGCGCGTCAGTGAACTCGTATCGATCCTTCTTTACTCGCAAAACCGTTTAAGCACGATTCTCACAGTTTCCACGCTACGTCCGTATTTGTCAGAAGCGTCGTATCGTTATTTATGCTTGCTTGCGGGGTGGGACGACCAAAAGCAGCAGCGCACGGATTATTCAACGTAAAGTTTCTGTTGCAATTGAGAGCGAAGCTTGATAGGTCCAGCGTGAGTCAGTATTGACGATGCGACGTAAAACAAAAACCCAATGTAAACAGATAATGAGTAATCGACTCCTCGAAGCGTAATGTACTATTTTTCTTTAAAATACGCCTATCAGAGTGTTTGCGTCAACGAGCATTTTCGATTTAGCATTAGACGCGTTTCGCGTAGCGTGACCTTTGAAGGGAAGATAAAACGATATCGCTGCAATGCTGGTCAAGAATGCTAGGAAGAAAAAATATATATATACATATATACACAGACTCATGCGTCATAGATATTAAGTCGGAGTGTGCCTAACGGACAAAGGAAACGGAAAAAGAAATTGTAAGCCGGGTGCCGCGTCTAATGACGATTCGTTTAATTAACCAGTACGGCACCTCGTTTGAAAGTGTTCTTTTTCTTTTTTGTTGCTTGGCCGAAGGAGGGAGAAGTTTAATGAAAAGATTCCTGCTGAATGTATGGGAGTTATAGAGGAGCGTATAGGAGTATGATAATTGTAATGCGCAAGTAATTATTTATAATCGTAGCACGCGTCCAGAGTATTTTAAGCTCCAGGTTTGGTTGTGTCCGAAGAAGGTATGATAACTGGGAGGGGAAAAAAAGAGTAACAGCCTATTAACGTAACCGGGGAAACTGTAGGAATGCGACAGAAGCAAAAGGTGGCTCTTACCGTTTGACACAAACCGGAGAAGACTGAACCTGACGACAACAGTATGATAATAAAATAAATTTACCAAAAAAAAAAAAAAGGGCAAAAAGGCGAATGCTATTCTTGTAATCAGTATTAATTATTGACGAGCGCACAGCTATATTTAACTGCAATGCGCGTTCGTGTTTCTCGTACGAAAGTAGCTTTTTTTAAAAATTTAAAAACTTTAACGTGAAATTGAATTTTTCGAAGAAACAAAAAATCGATTGGTGGTTAAATTTGTTTCTGGGAGCCAATGACTCGTCCTTAGCACGTATATGTGTCTAGATTTACTCAGTATATATATATATATATATATATATTGAAATATATAAATATATATATATTAAAATTAATAAATTAATAACACCAAGAACCGACGACTTTCTTATTTCGAAGATATCCTTACCCGATAATGACGTACTTTAAATCATCAGAATTATCATCAAGAAAGGAAAAAAAATAAGAGAGAAAGCATCGAAGATGAATTCTTCGCGCGAAATAATACAAAATAAAGATTATCGATATATTTATTTACAACGTATAAAATTGAAGCGCTCAAATGAATTGAACCGAGCTGGTCGGTGTATTCAATATTCTTTGTAAAGTGCAAGCTGTTAGAAACGTACTTGATAACTATTGCAGGTAATTTAAAGGGAGAAGAAACAAAATTGAGCTCAAACCAGTCACCGTCGGTCTTCTGAAGATTAACATTGATTTCAGTTATATACTCAAGCGTCCATGCACACAAAATAAATTACAGGGCCAAGGACTCGTCGTGGATACTGATAATTAATGGGGGGGAAAAAAAATAATCAGAGATTGTTATCACCTCGGTGCAACCACCAATCACCAAGTATTTGACATTTTTTAAAAATCTTCCAATCGCATCTCCCATTCCCATCCTTCCGTTTTCAATAAAAACAAAAGCAACACGACAGTTCAGCGATCGCAAAACACTCTGGGTAATCTTATTGATCTTTACGTCAGTGTGTATAATGCAGTTTATTTAATCTTAATATCGATGCCATCAACTAGCAGACTAACATTTATCATTATATCGGATTATTGAACCGTCTCTGTTACAATTTCAGGCGTCAATTTCACCTACCCCGGACCGAGTGTCGCGAGTGGGAACACTGATGGAGATTTTAATACGCCCAAGATTAATTTTAAAAAAAAAAAGGATAAGAATGACAAAACTTTTCCAACGACAAGCCGAAGGAACGTTTAAGATAATTAATCGCGACACTCGGTACGGCAATTGTTCGCAGTTATTAGTAGAATCGCAGGCTGCACTTTGGTGCATCTTGCATTCGATGCACCGAAAGAGCGAAGGACCGAGTTTCAGCCTGATCTTGAGTTAAGCTTTTGGCTGATCAGTGTTATCTTTAATCTCCATAAAATGTATTCTTCATATCGCAGCATCCTTTCTCTCTCTCTCTCTCTCTCTCAAGCGCACACACGCATTCACTCTGACCCTCTCGTTCATCCATCCATTAACTATAAGCGACGTAGGATTACACGTGACAAACGAGGAAGATTACAGTCTCAAACATAACTCGCGGGGCGCCTTATACGCAGTCTTAAAATTCTTGAATGTGACAATTAATAATAGCAATTGATATCGCCAGAAATAACGACGCAGGGGCTTTATTAATTGGTAGTGAAATAAAATTATATATATGTGTGTGTGTATATATATATATTTTTTATTTTTATCACGACGACTTAGGCGAGAAGCTGAACATAAATACTAAGCGTGGATTCAATTTTGGAATAACAAAAGACTTAATTCTCATTCTCTTATTTCACTTTGTTTCACTTCCTTCTCCTCTTTTTTCTTTTTCTTTTTTTCTTTTGCTTCATAATCCTTGAGCAATACCTAATACTCCTTTATAAAGTGTTTCGAAGTTTCGATGATGGATCCTTAAAAGTTACTTTTTTTTTTTTTAAAATGCAAAAGGAAAAAAGTTACCTAAATTACGTGTCTCGAAACCCTGTGAATGACTAACTCCTAATAATGATCATCGTATCGCGAAGATTATGAGTGATTACTTTTAATTTGTAGTACTAAAAGGATAAGGAGAAAACTAAAAGAATTAGGCTAATGACATAAAATGTTTTAAAAGAATCGCAACAAATCCTCAAATACATCTCTCCGAGGGCTTGATGCGATGAATAAATTTTTTTTTAAATCGCACGTGGAAGGTCAAGATTAATCGAAAGGAATTGATATAGGTTTCTTGCGAGCTCGAAAGAGAACGCGAAAGCCCTTATGGCTGAACTATCCAGGGGCTGCCCACTCTGGACCCACTAGGATATTCACAGCTACCGGTTGACTAAGAGTGATCTCGGAACTTTCGAAGGATTCTCCTAATGATCGTCGAGAGGTTCAACGAGAATTCGAGTGATCATCAACTTTAACCGGTTCGTTTTATCCAAACATAGTTTCTCTCTCTCTCTCTCTCATACAATACAATCGTACAATCGTCAATCTTTCCCACATCCACTCACTAGTTCATCTCATCTCCACCTGGCACAGATGAAGATATCAATAACGATCTTAACACATCCAGGAAAGGCAAGGCCGAAGTGTAAATTTCCGATTAAAACTACAGTCCCTCGGTTTTCCTTTTTTTTTTTTTCTTTCTTTTTTAATACGGTACTTACTAGCAGCATGAATATACAGGAAATAAGAGATTTATTTACAATTACAGTGATTTAGCAGCTGGCCCCAAACAGCGACCGGTCCACGGGTTCTCTCGGCAAATATCCTCCTCGGCCAGCCGTTTAATGATTCTCTTTAATTCGTAATAGATTTTCGTTCTTTCCGAAAAGGAAAAGAAAAAAAAGAAAAGATACGGACAGACAGACATCGAAGGAAGAAGCCGACAAGAGTCGAGGGGACCGGCGACGTGACATGACGCGAGGCAAGGAAACGAATAATTTAAGGTTAGCGGTTCGATACAAAAATACCGGGAAGAGTCGTGAGAAATCGGCGTCGGACGAACCTTCCATTGGAAAAAATGATTTTTCTACTCTAAAACTTAAATATGCCTCGAAGTTCATTCTGTTTTAGTTTTAAATGATCTTGAAGTTTCACGAAACTTGTATCAGTGGGTCGAAACGAAACCCTTCTTGGAGGAAGGTCCGCGCGTTCGAGGTTGATTCTCTCTTAGCAACTAAGTACCTAATTACTTACCTAACGTTAATCGTAGTTCGTGACCTGCCTAGCCTAGAAATATTCGGTAGTACCGGTCGGGCATTTAAATACTAGCTTGTCATAGTTGTATTCGGCTTAGTCTAGGTTCCTCCTCGGGTGAGAGCTCTCCAAGCTCATGCCGCGGGTGCGTACCGGCACACGATGTCCAGGCCTCTTGTCTTTCTTGCTTTCCGGCTTCATCGACCGGCTTTTGCTAGCTCGTTCGCTCGCTTGCCTGCTTCTGCATCCTTGGGCGCGGCCTGCTCGCTCACTTGCTTGCTTGCGGCTCGGATTTTGGCATGAGGCTGATAGGAGGTTATGGCCACCCGGGAACGCTCATGTGGCGTATCGCTTCGTCCAGAGCCGCGCTATGCGATCATGTTCCTCGCGATTTTGCAAATATTGTGTCGCTATACTACCCACCAGAGGATCAGCTGAAAATTATAAATCATGTCCATGCTGTGCTTGTACGACGCTTTGGAAATATTGTTCGTGATTTTTTAATTTTTAATTAAATTATGAGTTCTGGGATCTGCTTAATGACTCTTTAGACGAATGTCATGGTGAACGAAGACTTTAGCACTAGACTGGATGGGTATTTTTAGTTTCACTTACCTGGATTGCAGTCTGTAAGGAGGGAGCAAATTGATAGAAGAACCTTGGAGATGGTCAGTGCTGGCGACCAGTTGTCTTTTAGTATGTCCAGGCATATTACACCCTGACTATTTATGTTGCAGTGATAAATACGCGTTCGGAATGTCACCTAAATATATGAAAAGTTAAATTTAGACGATGAACAATCAGAATGGTGTTTTGCTGATGCACATTTTTTAGTACAGTACCTTAGGGGGTTTGAAAGGATACTCTGGGGAGAAATGAATGTCCAGGAAGAAAACGCCTCCTTCGTACACTGAGCCAGGAGGTCCCAAAATTGTAGAGACCCATTCATATAAATTGTCACCCTTTGGTCCAGCGCTAAAATAAAATGTTTTTTAACAGGAGATGCTTAACCAATCGTACATTTACCTAACAACATACCTGCAATTTGGCGGTGGATCCAAAGTGATTTCTGCAAGTTCTTTTTGTATCCTGCAATTGAGTCAACGTTCATTAAATAAGATCTTGCGCAATATATTATGGAGATATGTTGCATAATTTTAATTACCTCTTTGCTGAGGTTCCTAAAGCCTTCGACATCTTTGGATTTGGTTTTGCCTCTTTGTTATCAGGCTTATTGTCTGCAAGCGAGGAACCACGACCTCTACCAGTTCCGCTAGACCCTGCTCCTGACGACATGACTAAAAAAAAAAGGATTTCCAAGAAGGGTCAAGAAATATAAATATTTTTTGCCAAACATGATCAAAAGATAATTAATATCAAAATGTTCTACTAGCAATGAATACATTTGTTTTGATAAAGAAATAGTATTGATAGAATATCTCACAGGAAACTATTTACACAACCAGAAACAATAACACTTGCACCGGTAGTATTGGACCATATACAATTAAAAAATATTCAAAGATTCAAGTATTGAATAAAAGAAGCTCACTATATTTCTTAAGAAGAGTGTTATCATAGTAAAGATAAAATTTTTAACCAAATATAAGCGAAAGAAACAATCTTTCTCAAAATCATTCTAAATATCCAACATAATGGTCACCCATCCCTTTAATTATATATAACCATCACTCAACACTAATTTCCATAAACACAACTAATTCCACTCCAAAAATTAAGGTCTAAACCATTTTCTGCAAAACACACCCTTCGCAAAGGCAAACAAACTGAAACTGTACCAAGTTACTCCCACTACTAGCAATGTAAGAGTGTATACATAAAAAAGCTGCTAATGAAAATACATCACGATATGCACTTCAACAACGTAGAGAGACATTCCTCCTGAAGATGTTCCTAATTCTATTTATTACCAATGAAGAGCCACGTAAGTGCCGGAAGACTAACGCACGAGGAGTCAAGACAGACAGAATTCCAGAAGAGGGTGTCGAAGTCGCCAAGACAAAAGGTAAAGAAGAAGTTGGTATTCTCGTGGAAGTTGTAGAAAACGTCGTGAACTCCTACCTTGGAGCTGAGTGAGCCGGGGCGATCGGTCGAGCGTGCTTTTGTAATGAGTTCGAAAGGCGGCTCAGCGGTAATGGAGGCTTCAGAGTAGCTCGAGTTTGTCTGCGAGTTGATCGCGACGAAGACGAGGACAACGATGGTCACCGATGGATGGCTACCCCACAATTAGAAACGCGGACTGCAGGATACAAACGGAGAAGCCGGTGAAGGCTGAGAAGTGGCGCGTCGCGCCTTCTCGCTTCCCGAATTGCCTTCCTCGTCCTGGGACGCCGGGAGGATCGCGCTCAGGGACAGACACCGCACGGCGGAAAACTGTACACAAGCGCACAAAGGCAGGATTTTGAATCGCCCTCTCCGTAATAGTCCCGGAAGCCAATGAAGGACAGTGACTCTCAAATTCCCTATTTCTTCTGAAACTTAGCCTTGTCTCACTCGCACCTACTAGACTTCAATTACATTTTCTTCTTGCCCCTTGTCACTCTGAGGGACGAGCCTTTACGATTGAGAAATGCTGTCCTGCTAAATAGCAAAAGTTTTCCACCAACGATGGCGCTGTTAGAACCGGCTGTCAGGTTTGCCAATTTTAGATTCCGTTAGGGTTCTCAACCTCCTGTTACGAAGAAAGTATTTAACGTCTTTAATTACTCACGAGAAATTCCTGGGCTCTTGCATTTTAATTATTCTCTGAGATTTATAGAAGAACAATGATTCTACAGCGTTTTAGAAATTATTTAAGAATTTGTGCTATCGTGTAGCTTTACTTTTTCATATTTGCCAACAGTACTGCCAATTTGAAGATGGCTGCGGCCGAGATGTCGTAGGGCGGATTTACAATGATTTGTAGCGGAAAAATAATTTTGTTATGATTGCTATGAAAACTAAAATTATTTAAATCAAGTTGAATTATTTAATTTAAGTTAACGAATAGGAATATTCTCTAATCGTTTTCTTTTAAGTCAATGATGAAGGGATACATATTTAACAGCTGTTGTTTCTTTGCCAATCAACTGCAAGATGTGATAAAATGTCATATAGCCCAAAATAAGGAGGAAGCGTGACTGTCACTGTGAGCTGCTATTTAATTTTAGCGCTCATAAATGGCGGTAATAGGTTATGATATTGGTTTATTGTGATTAATGTGAATGGTTTTGGTGACAGTTGTTTGCAAATAACAAAATAGTCTTACTGTTGCAATTAAGATTTACCTGGCACTGGGCTCTCTAGAGCATACAGCCAAAAAGGATCAAGAAGACGAATTAAGATTTACTAGGTATTCTACCTTTTGAGGGAGAGAAGTTCAGAGCTGATCTTAACACCACAAACATTTCTTGTTCTTTCGAATGATAATTTATTAGATGTAAAGAAAACTGTTGTATTTTTTTACAGAATTTTACATAATTTATTGCAACAGGAACAACAGAAATATAATACATCAAGATGGGGAAACGCCAACATCAGAAGGATAAAATGTAAGATTCTTTTGCTTTTGGATATTAAGTACTATGCTATTGTGATCCACTTCGATGCAAGGGATATTATTTGTGGAAATGCAAAAGGTCGTATTAAAAATCATCGTTTATAATTGTCATAGGTACTTAACGTACACTGAGTGGACGACACTGTATGGTGGAAAAAAGTCTGGTACATCGGAATCAACAGAGGATACAACATTCCGTCGTCTTCCTTATGATCATTGCTGCTTGAGCTTACAGCCATTCGAACATCCATACTGCGATGCCAGTGGGAATGTTTTTGAACTTGAAGCAATTCTTAGTTATATTAAACATTTTAAGCACAATCCTGTCACAGGAAAACCAATAGATGCTAAAAGTCTTATTAAATTGAATTTTTCTAAAAATGCTAGTGGACAATACCATTGTCCAGTTCTATTTAAGTTATTTACAAAGCACTCGCACATTGTTGCAATTAAGACAACAGGCAATGTATTTTCACATGAGGTATATTGGAAAATTGATCAGTTTCTTTCTGCAAAAATATATACCATAATAAAAATTATTGGAATCAATTACAGGCAGTTGAACAATTGAATATTAAGACACGAAACTGGAAAGATCTCGTTACTGACGAACCATTTACCAGGCAAGATATAATAACAATTCAGGATCCTACCAATGCCAATAAATTCAATCTATCGACCTTCCATCACATCAAGAATAATTTACGTGTTGAAGATGAAGGTTCGTATGACATAAATGACATGATTAAGGCATGAAAATTGATTGAATAAATTTTTAGAAACTATCAGAGAAAGAAGTGATCCAAAAGCAAAGCTCAAAACTGTTTCGATGGAAACCAAAGAGATCTTGGAGGAATTAGATAGGGAATATAAGCCTGCAGAGAATAAGAATGAAGTGGAACGACCAAAGGCCGATAAATTCAATGCTGTAAGATTCTAGTTTTAAATGCAATGTTTTAATAGAAGTATAGATAATGAAGTTTCATTCAAGTAAAATTTAAAAAATTACTTCAGGCACATTATTCGACCGGTGCCGTTGCCGCAGGTTTTACTTCTACAGTGATGCCTACTGAAACAACACATCAGGCTGCTGTAGTTGCCGAAGATTTGGTTCGATACGAACGCGTAAAGAAGAAAGGATATGTCAGATTTTTAACAAACTTTGGAGCCCTCAACCTGGAATTGTATTGTGATCTGATTCCAAAAACATGTGAAAATTTCATAAAACATTGTCACACTGGATATTATGAAGGGACAAAGTTTCATCGATCAATTCGTAATTTTATGGTAAAACCCAACAATTAAACGCTACTAACGTAAAAACTTACTGATATGAATGAACATTTAAAATAAAATAGATTCAAGGTGGAGATCCTACAAATACTGGTAATGGAGGAAAATCTATATGGGGTAAACCTTTTGAAGATGAATTTAAAACGAATCTGGTTCATCAAGGTCGCGGAATCCTCTCAATGGCTAATTCAGGACCCAATACAAACGGTTCACAATTGTACGTCATGGATATCAGATTTTGACAGGTAATCAGTGTTGATCTTGAATAAATTTATCTTACTTTTCTCAGCTTCATAACGTTTCGATCGTGTCGTCACCTGGACCGCAAGCACACAGTCTTCGGAAAAATTGTCGGAGGTCTTGAAACTTTGAATGCAATCGAGAAAGTTGAAGTTGATAATAAGGACCGACCCATTGAGGATATCATCATTCAAAGAACTCAGGTCTTTGTGGATCCCTTTCAAGAAGCCGACGAACAGCTTATAGCAGAGAGATCCGCTGAATCTGAGCGTCTCGCACAGGAAGCGAGAAAAGCCAATTCGTCAGACAAGAAGGAGACAGACAATAATTTGAAAGTTTACCGCAGCGGCGTCGCAAAGTATATAAAATTGGGAAAAGACCAAGAGAAGTAAGTACAGAATATTTATGAACTCTATTTTTACCATCCGTGACTGGCATATTACTCTGACATTGATGCTGCTAGTTATTTTTTACATTCACATACATGCTTTATCTACAGACCTAGCAAAGGAGAAACGAGCAACGAATCTGCAGTTAAAAAGAAAAAGGATGTTTCGTATTCACTTGGTAGTTTCTCATCATGGTAATTAACAAAATATGAATTATCAAAGGAGACACAGGATTATGCACAAGACAAGAACGAGAGCATGAAATTGTACCATAAAGGAATACATTTTTTGCTGTATGAAAGAAATATAAATACTAGAATAATTATCCTTCCATTATTTAATGCAATCTTCATCCTATAAAATAAACTTAAAACTCACAAAATTCCATTAAAGTCGCGGCGTTATAAAGCAACAGGTCTTTTCTACTGTGCTTGGTAAATAAATGATACTTGTAATTGTACTGTCATTTTAACGACAACGGTACAAAACTATGATGAATCATTGTTATAACCATTCTTGCAGCGTTGAAGTGACAACGAAAATTTCATAGTACCTAGGATTGTGCGCAGGAATTCATTTTCTCGCAAACTGGACCCAAGAACCCCTGTCCTCCATATTTGATGTTTGGTACATCCTTGGTGGCTGTTATTCCTTGTGTGTTATCACCCGTGATTTTTTATCGTAGTGTCGAGTCCCTAGGGATTCTCCTGATTTTCGAGACGCATCCAGCAGCTCGAACATCCTCGCCAATTATTCTCAGGGATGGATGACTTAGGTGAGTTGTCGTAGTAGAATTATTAATAGTTTCTCATCAATCGCCAGCGACTAACCTCAAATGCTACCGACGATACAGTCAATATTTATTTGAATGATTTAGCTTGTCTATATACTCCAAATGGACACTGTCATCTCTCAATAACAATCAATCAATTATTCTACAACATTTATCCACCGCTTTTCTATTTATTAACCAAAGAATGTTATTTGTTTTCGTGTAATTCATACCCTGGGTGGGGACGCGATTAATCTACGATAAAGCGGCGCGCGAATTTACAAATTTTTTCCAGAGAAAAATCAGCAACTTAATTAAAATAAGAAAATATATTGCTGTTTGATAGAGTCGATAATATGTATCACTGATAGGGTTCAATAGAAATATTGTGATATCTATTAAAAAAAATAATAATGTATAACACGTAGTCATGACTTATCGTATCGTTCAAACTATCGACTGGCTTGTTTCTGATAATAGTTTTATATTTCAGTATGACAATTCATATGCAACAAGCGTTCGCCTATGTAATCCAAACTCTAAATGATATTTTCTATACTCTCTATATGTGCATATGTGATTAGAGTGATGTCAGCTTAGCGTAAAATCGTTGGAGAGGGACGAGGTATTATCTAGACGCGGTCTGCTTGCCAGTCTCAAATCTATCGCCGAACGTTGCGTATCGTTTCACGCTTGTGTCTCCACGGGAGTTTATAATTATTACAACGCGGGACGATTGTGAATTCCAATGTTATTTATTGTGCGCTTCTAAGAGTAACGCGTGTTGATTACGAGACCGTTGAATACAAAAGTGTTGATTGATGCGAGTGTCAACAATTGAAAATTTGAAATTTGAGCCTAGCATTACTTTCCGCGTCACCATACGCACTAGTCAATTGTACGTAATAATTATATATTTGAAAAGTCAATAATTTTTGTAAGAAGAGCAAATATCTTGATTTTCTAGTCAATAAATAGTAACGAGTCTTGAATTATTTATATACATAGAATGAATGGAATTATCTGTTCATTGATTCCTCCAAATTCAACGGTTGTTTTGACTATCGCAGATTTAATGGCGACATCTAATTTTCTTGTTTAACGAACTTGAAAAGTTTATATATAACGTCTGGCTTTGAACGTCCACGTCAATCAACGCTTTTCTCTGGACTAAATCTGTTTAAAACTCGACATTCTGTCCACTCGTTACCTACAAAGTAACAAGATCGTAAAGATTGGCAGGTTAGATAATTTCCATAATCAAAATATCAAAATTTATCAATCCTTACTACCCACGAGATAAATCCACCAGACGTTACCAGTATTATCAAAAAATCCATTAACTCCATACGCGAACCTTAAAATCGATCACCGAATCGGATCACAGACTCGTTCTAAAAAAAAATTCCAAGCACTTAGTAAAATCAATTAAACAAATCGACTGAACGAATAATAATATCAATCCCCTAAGAAATCAATAGAATATTCCAGAAAAATTATTTACAGCACATTGCGATAGAAAATTCCCTCAATAAAATTCAAACTCCTAATCAAAATTCTTCACCGGGTTGCAATATCTAATTACAAGTGTTTCTATATACGTAATCGCGACTTCTTGTCCGGCTGCGAGTATATTAATAGACAAAAGAAGTCTACGCCGACTAGGAGTGCGCGACTACGACCGCGAGAACGACAACTAAGACTACGACGAGGAGAACTGACAGTGGCGAGGGGGTTCCTGAAATAATCATCCACTCGTCTTTCTCTAATTTTTATTTTTCTCCATTTTCTTCTTTCCTTCCTGCCATTCTCGGTACACGGGGCTCTCAACGGCAATTTCCTCCAATCCTACGACGAACACCACTAGCCGTCGCATCTTCCCCCAACTAATACGAATGCTTCTTCAGATTCGTTTAACGTTCTCCGATCGCCAGTTATCCGTGCATAAATATAAATGATACCATAAACTTATCCTCGATAGTCAATCTAAGTATCGCTCGAAAAGCAAACCGCAAGACAACAGTGCAAGTGGTCGAACACGTGTTTTCAAAACTTGGCACAGATATTCCTGAAATCGATGCACATGTCTGTAGTGCTAGAGTGAAGTGCAGTGAAGTGTACGCCGTAAGAAAGAATAAAATAATTATTTCGTAAAATGGCAATGGATAGAACGATGTATGGCAAAGTCGAACCCGGATCAACTTATCAGCCTTATCGTATAACCATTAAAAATGGTTCACCGCCTGGATGTAAGTTATATTAATGTTTCTTCTATTCACAATCCAAGTACTGCACAGTCTGTACTGACTTAGAGAAAACAAGTATCGCCCAATACTAGTTGGCAGATATATATAATTATTCATGGTAATTGCGATAATCAGGATATATTAATACCTAACGGTCACAGGTTAAGAGTCAGTCAGTGATAGCTATAAATAATTATTTGTATTCTCTTTGAACACTCATCTATGTGCTAATCGCTTAATTATCATCTCATTATTATTTTTTTTAAATAACATTTCTTATTGGTAAACGCATTTGTTTCTCGTGAACGAAATGGACTGTAAGAGTTCTGTATAAAGCATACGCTATAGTAGCTGTACGTCTTTCTTGTTATTCTATTTACTAATTTCGTATACGAAATTTCTACGGTGCTTATGATCGTCTCTATCAGGTTGATTAATGCATCGTTATTCGGTGCACCTACACGTAAATTATTAAAGTGTGTATTAAATTTCTCTACGCGTTCTGTATGCACCGCTCAAAGCGTACACATACCGGGTGCGTATATAATTATGCGACGCGTGAAAGCTAGGCAGATAAATATATATATATATTTCTTCTCGCGACTTCCGGCATCGGTCACAGACTTTCCTTCATGTTTCGTGGTTAATGTTTTTACCTTTATGCTAATTATTCGTAATTAGACGAAAAAGCAATACCTTGACTGTAAATGAGTTTGAGTGAAAATTTCGCGTGGATTCTGGCATATTTTTTATTTATCGTTAAAATACATTGACGCTCGTTTATTATATTCTGTGTAAATGAAACGACTGATTTGCTCTTGATCCGTCGAATTTTTCATGATAAAGCCGTCTCTTCAACGTTCGTTGCGTCAGCGATTTTATTACGCATATCGCCTACGACCAGTTAGCCTTATGAACGTCCTATGTAAATGAAGGTATATGTAGGATAAAATTAGCAGACGTTCATTAGGTTTCGTATATCTGTGAGTGCTCACTTGACGAATATGATATCAAGTCGTAGCTACGGGCAGATGCAGCTCTGATGGTTAAGAAGATACGATGGATTCCGTAATAACTTGCGGCAGTTGGGCATGGTTGATTTACGCCAATTATTTGACCCGACTGCAAAGTACAGAGAACGGGCGAATTAATAATTCGCTCTGTCGGCCACGAGTTATTACGTTAATGTTTTGATAGAGCGGACGTACACTGTATATAGCACATGATATTGATGTAACAAGGCACGAAAGCGTCCTTTACAAACGGTCGACCATTTTTCCATCGTTATTTTGTAAGGCGAGTTCGCGGCCGCCTGTAAAATGACGACCTTATATGGAATCCCTTTGAAATAATTCCGATTGTCGTTGCGAAAGAGTCATGACTCAGGACTTATTACCGACACGTAGGCCTTGACACTAAACCTCTTCTCTATTTATATGGATTATAATATTTATCCATTATTCCTCGCAATTTCGATGTCACGTCGAATCGTGTACGATGGCCATTGAAATAGCTGCGGCAATTTGAATTTCCTTGCGTCCAGTGACATCTGTTCGAGAGTTTATAGTATCTCGTGAAATAAATGCCGTGCAATCAATATTTTTCGACTTCTCTTTACCTATAATCAGTACAAGGATTCTGACTCTAAGTGTAGCCGTAAGAATAAAGTGATACCATAGAGCAATTTGTCAGTTACCGACCTCGTGCAGTCGTTCGCTCTACCATACCGACTGAGCCGCCGTATGGTTCAACGTATATCCGCTTTGTATACTATGCGCTGTGTACGATACTATTTCAACACCATTGAATCTTAAAGAAAGATTGTACATAATAAATTCTGGAAAAAATTGTATACAATTGACAAGTCTTGTTTAATATATTTAAAAATGAGATGCCCCAAGTTTATCTGGCGTGACACGTGAATCCGAGATGCATAAAATGACGTTTAGTTGGGAGTTTGATTAGACACGTATGTCGCTTACATGCGTGTCACGCGTGTGACACAGGAGCTCGAATAATTTTTCGTTAATTTGTCTCCACGCGATTGAAATGCGAACGAAAACGTATACAGGTATAACTTATTCGCGGTATTATTTCCATCTACAGCAGCGGCATTAGGAGCCGGGATTGGAAGTCGATGACGTCATTGAAATCCACTCTCGTACAGTTTACAAGGAGAATCGCGTTCAGTCTCAGTCATTCATTGCTCTTTGCTAGCCAGTCACTTCTTGGTTTACCCTTTTGCCGGTTCAAAGTTAGACGTCGAAGCTGCAAGCTTGATTCCAAGATTCCTGGAAGCTTTCGTTTCCCTTTTTTTTCCCCGTCGTGTCGAGACGTATAAACATCGGCCAGGCCAACTTTCGTTGAAACATCGCCAAGAAGACATTTACAACACTGCGGCATTGTACGTAAAAACTGGAGTCGAATTCGGCCTGGATGAACTTACTCTATTTCTTTGTATCTCCCGATGAAATCACTGGATTTCCAGTAGCTTCGCAGGATACGGGAGCCAAAGTACATTCAGTGTAACTCAGTGCGCGATTACGTGTACGCTTTCGTGCGAACGAAAAGGAAGATTGCGTTTGTCCTGCGTGTAGACGCGGAAATATGGCTACCCGCGAAATCTCCTCGGTTTCCGTTTCGCGAAAAAATGCATGCTTCATTCTTCATTGAGTAAGAGAGACTGGCATACGTACAGTGGGCATTGTTACTTCAGTGAGAGTCGAGTGCAAGTTGAATCACGCTGTCGCTTCAGTGAAAATTTTAAATACCGTGTCGTTCAAGCGATGCACAATAATATATTGAAATATTGTGCTTCCATCTCCATTGTCGTCTTCTGCGAATACTCCGCGCAACAGTATTCTTAACTGACCTTGCTAATTAGCTGGGACTTCGTTCTTTCATCTTTGTTACGTGATTTTGAATCGGATTAAGGCGCTGTCACAAGTGAGGCAAACGTGACATACCAAAGAAATGACTGGTGAGTTTAAATATAGATAAGTGTTCATTTTCATGGCAATACTTTATGGAGGAGAAAAAAAAAGTTAATGCTCCATGCATCGTAAGTAACATTTCATTGGAATATTCTACAATTAAATGTTCGCATGACTTACGTTGTACTACTAAACTGTATCCGTTACATGCTTATACATCCACCTTGTATACTTTGACGGTTAATCATTTGAAATGATAGTGTCTGCTCGCTACCGGTATTTTAATTTCGAATTACCATGTGGGACGTAGGTGCAAGGTAATATTCGGTTTTTCATATGCCGTAGGCCGATGCGTGGTCGTAACTAGCGTGCGCATTAAATAGATACGAGATTCGAAAACGATCTGTGATCAGTTCGAGAAGGATCGTCGTGCTGCGTGGTTTTTATTAATTCTCTCCGATCGCGCCGATTTAGTAACAATAATCGTTGACAGCCTAACAAAACGTGTGTGCCGAGTGAAAATTAATACAAATATCGATATCAGACAGTGATTAAAAGTTTGAGAATAAAATTTGTTTTCTTAACTCTCGACAATCCTAGTAAAGTTTGGTTTTCGATAAGTGTTAGAGTATCAATAGATTTTATATTTCCAATTCGTACGCCGATTCGGTATAAGCATATTTCAATTATCCACTTTATTTATACTTATTTCGGCCAGCACTTCCGTCTTAATTAAAAAATATTCTCAATTGCTATCGCGTCGAGTGGGCTTTTCAGATTTCTCTCTTCAGTTTCCATATGAGGCTCGCTACGCTCAGTCACGTCCTACGCAAATCGTTAATATCGCACAAGACGTGCCACGCCATTATTTAACAAGAACTCAAACACGAGATTCCTCCATAATATAACATTCCTGAACATTTTTTTTTGTATATACAATATATCAATCCAAGCCCTATACCCTGACTACCATAAGAAAGTCCATTTAAAAATTCTGCATTCCCATCGCAACAATTGATATTGATCTTCGATACAGTCTTCGTGAAAAATAATATCAACTGCGTACAAACTATCCAATTTCATGCACCACCAGTCACTGAGAATTAAAATCGAAAGAACGTTCGCTCTGGTACCGGAACAGGAGCCTCACCCACTCAGCAACCGGAAGTGCATTCTGCAGCGTTGCAAACAAAAGCAACATCACTGACTTTGACAAAAGAAAAACTCAAGGCTACTCTTCACTCGTCCGTTCCCGTCCGCTTTAACGGACGCGCGGGAATTTCAAAACTTCTTATAGAACATCGTCTCTCTCGTTTGCCATTAAACGGAATCGATTCATCAAGCGGACCTTAGCCAATGTCGAATATTTATCGGAATTGGCACGGAAGCCAGTAATACTCAGGAAATTAGTATGAGCAAGGTATTCAACCTTATACTAGTTTGTATGGCCGGTAGTAGGTCGTAGGTGGGACTCGGTTATTTTTGGGGTGGGCTGTCGGCGTAACTAGGTGAAAAAGCTCGACGGCACTCTGACGAGTGTATCTATATATGTATATATAATATATACATATCTACAATGATATATAGTTATACACGATATATGTATATATATATATATATCTAGTTCTACATATATATCTGGCTCTGCCTCTGTGTCCGAAACTAGTTTTACACGGAGGTTTGGCTTTGTATGCCAGAGACGAAACGTGCTAGAGAACCTTCGGCCACCTCCGACGCGAATTCACGTAACACAGTTTCGTCTAGGGTGCATCACTTGTCTGCGGTGTCTCTTGATCTTTTCTCAATTTCTTTTTCGCCTTTATTTATATCGTGTATCAATACTTACGGGTGGATCACGTGCTGTTACGTCATATGAGTTTCGGTCGAAGTGAGCTTGTTAAATACCGGAAGTGCCTTGAGTGACCATCGTCGACGAGTCAATGAAGTTTATCGGATTTTTGTAATAAACATTTTTATTCGGCGATTTCTTTTTAACGATCATTGGGATTGGTGATTTTATTTTATTTTTTTGTCAAAATATATGTCATTTTGAAATTCGAGCTTTCGACTAGAGAGTCTTTCGCGATTTTGCTTGCTACCCGTTTTCACGGGAATTTACGATTTATTTTTATCCGGACTACTTACTCTATAACACGTAGCTGGCGCCAGTGCTGTAATAAATTTAGCTGGAGTACTTTCCTAGGAATTTTTGTTTTGACCGATGCACATATTTTTTTTTTTTAGCTGATAAGGACTAAAATTCGTACCGAAGTTACGCAAGGAACTGTCACTGTGAACTTTCGTGAAATTTGATAGACGCGAGTGATTAATTAATTTTTTGAGTTAATATCAAAAAGTTTATTTTAATTAAGGATTATTAAAATGACTACGTTAATGAGACCCATGTCGCCTATTACACCGGTACGCCTGGCCACTATCGAGCGGCATGCTCGATGGGAACGACACATTAGTAAGTTTAAAATGAATAAGAAAATCATGTGAATTAACCTTAATTAACTCGGTCACTAATTACGTTAATATGCAATTGGAGTTTAAGGGAAAAAAATAAATAATATCAATATTTTCGTCAAGGCATCCCCGCTTACTAAAATTGCGCAAGGCCTGTTTACACCCGGATCACTTTCTGATATCGAGGTTTACGTCGCGAGATGATTCAGACGCATAAAATAGAGTCGGCGGGCTCGTTGCCAGGGTTAAGCCCCATTCATACTACGCGGCACTACGGAATCCCACGACGGCTCCGACACTGCTTTAATGCACGACTGCGTCGCCCAAGATGCATCCGCGCGTTCCACTGGCCCAGAATGCAACGGAAAATGATAACAGTCGCATCCTCCAGTCCGTTCTACGAATTTATAATTGGATCATCCTATTGTGCAGCATCCCTTTGGTCCAAGATCAAATTTCAAATTTTCAGGAGAGACGGAACGCTCTGACTATGTTTTGACTGGGCCTTAATCCTTTTATCTGTACGTCCGACGGTACAAGAAAAATTGTCAGACTTTATTCATACACACGTGTTACCTTTATCATGGAAATAAATTCCACTAGGTATGTTCAATCTGTTGCCAATTTTGAACCGATCTTTATGCTTTGTTAGTTATGTATGCATATATTTTTAATTCGATATTTATTCTTTCCAATACTTGTCTAGACGAATTCCATGCCGCGTATGAGTTCTGAAAAGTATCGGGACTTGCCGGTAACTGTGCACGGGGCCTTAAAGGCCCCTAATCCGACCCGTACGATTCGCCGGAGTCCGATAGCATGGAATCTCCCTCCACCTTCGTCTCCTTCTCGTGACTAAACCTTCTTACTCTTCTTCTACATACTGAAACCTCCAGCAGGACAGTGCACTGTCGTCTCAGCCGGCAATCGGTTCTGCGCTGTAGTAAAATAACAAATATTTAATCAGAACCATTCCGTTTGTATTTATACGTATCGTTATGCTTTATCCATAGTGTGCATCGATCGCACGAGGCGTCTTATCGTTGGCGTTATCCCATATCGATTGTATACGTTTTTAAGAAATTCAACGCGGAATTACGTCTCTCTTCGAAGTTGAGTGAAGTGCAGCGGTGTACGTTTTGCGATGGAAAAGTTTTTTGACGTGCACGAATCGGATAGAACCGGAAGTAGGGATCTTCTGAGTCTTGGTGAGAATTTTGTATCTTCGTTTTCACTATTTTAGTATGCCCGATTAGGATTCAGTCTGGATGTCTTTTAATTCTTTGTGAAATTCAATGCAGCCTTTGTTATGTCCTTGGAGACAGGGACGAGGTCGGCGCTGGAATGTAAACCGGCTCTTCCGAGAAAGTCCTCGGAGTTTAATTGTGTGCAGGCCTTTACGACTGAAAAGTACTTGCCGCTTATCAACTGAGCGTTGCCGTATCGTTTATCGTGGGATGAAAATTATCCTGGTTAATCTAGTTATGCGTGGCGTTTATTATTAAATTATTGTTACACGCAGACGCGTTTCGGCTATGCTCTTGGGCATTGGAAAATTTAAGGCTCGAGATGTCGCCTTTTTG
Organism: Trachelus iudaicus; assembly: GCA_030142595.1. NCBI lineage: Eukaryota > Metazoa > Arthropoda > Insecta > Hymenoptera > Cephidae > Trachelus > Trachelus iudaicus. The sequence continues at coordinate 73,934 of JARQTH010000733.1, read as the reverse complement.
TTTTCACTTCTTGGTTGTTCTTCTTCGCTATTATTTCCTCGGATTATGAGCGTTCATTTTTAGAATCATGACGGCACACGTCTCGGATGCAGACGCGCAACGCACAGATAATACCAAGGGAGTCATTTTGTGGGCCTAGACTTGCTTCAGATTCCAGACTGCAGTGTGCTTGTAAAAATATCAACTTATAGGTTAGGCTCAAGCGCGTTAGCGGTGTACACGCTGGAAATGGTATTTTTCACAGGAAATCTATGACGTACTGGATTGTCCGATGGACAATTGAAATTGTTTTTTTTTGTCGATGACTTTTAGTACCGGCAATATGTTTTTAATATTCTTCATTCTTTTTGATACTTGCAGACGCGCTACTTGCCGATCTGCAGAATACGGTTTCTCCGGAGGGAAATCACGTTGGCAGCAATGCAACACCCGGTTATGGTTCTCTGAATGGTACTCGGACACACGCTACTGGATACAGAGGCTACGATAACCGGACGTCTCCTTTGCCATCACAGTCGGTAAGTAATGCACGGTGAATATATACATATATTCTTTAGATAATTAGAAGGGGAGTGATAAAAGAAATAATAAAAATTTAAGGCAAGCATTGGTCTACAGTGACACAATCTATCACTGTTATAATTGTTTGTGCGATTATTTAGATCAATTAAGTGCATTAATATGCTTAAATCTAGTGACGGTCGTGATTGGTCTGCAAGTTAGCGTAAAAGCACGGCATTCCTGAGAATGGAGAGAAAAATACGGAAAACTAGTTTTTCTACGAGAAAGTGCCAGGAGTGCAGCCAAAAGGACATGCCTGTAGTAGGAAATGTTGGTTGAGAATCTTTGAAAGCTATTGTGCTCCAATTTAAGAGTTAACGAAGCTCAATGAAAGGATTTGTGTCATCGACGAACTTGGCCATCGTGTATTATATGTATACATATGTATATCAGGGTTATTCAGCTGGAACGCATCATGTCGGGCTTATCACTATATTTGGGAATCTTTCATATGTCCGGAATATGATAGTAATTTTGAAAGAACGTCAGTAAAAATATTTCTTGAATGTGACTATTTTACCGCTGACAATTGTAGTTGGTTTATAAGCAATGTGTACTTAGGTAGAATTCGTTATAATTCGTAATTAAGTAAATAATTTATGAAAGAACTAATTGATTCGAAATTTAGTTCGTTTTGGAGAAGCATTTGTGTAAATTGGCAAATAATTTGTAATATTCTAGAATAGATGTGCCATTCGATGCTGTATATGTTCATAGCGCTGCGGCGCTGTAGGTATTCAAATCGCAAGCGAAAGCCCGCGTATTGTTCCTCTAGTACCTTATACAAATTTTAATGCGCAGGACGTACACGAAATTTTTGAGAATCTACATTAGACACCATCTGTAGGAATATCATTGAAACTATTCGAACCTGATACACACATATAAATTCATGCCATGTTTCTGCCGAGTAGTTTCATCTATTCTCGAAGAGATGGCGGCACGAGCGCCAAGCTCAGCGGAAGTCTTCTTCGACGACCTTTCTTATTTTATATATGCAACTCAAAATAGCGTACAAGGCTAATAAGCTTTACCGAAAAAACAGTTTATGTTTGTACTCGAGTCTTTTCATTAGTCAGAAATAAATTATATTTTGATATTACGTCGTTTCGACATACTTTCAAATACATTTTCCATCGATGCTAACGGACTTTACAGACGGTCGATGCTTTCACGGGTGTCGAATTTCATGAGGCGTGTCTAAAATACTTAAAAGTTCTATGCGGTATGATTAAACGAAGAAACAGAAGCCGCAAGCATTAATCAAAACGTTCTTTGTCCTGTAGCTTTAATTACTGTTTTCAAATTTCTCGTCCGACGTTTTAACGACACGATGAAGCAGACCTTAGGTCACGTCAAGTTGCAGACACAAGGCATGATAAAACTTCTACCCTCGCATCTGTTGCTTTTCCCTGTGCTCTATTGATTTCTGTTAGTACATACATTATTTAAAGTACATAGATTATTTAAAGGACAGAATTCGATCTGCCTTTGCTCGATACTGTAAACTTCTACAAAGAATCTATATAAAATACTTCTGCAGTCGAAAACAGCTTAAACACCACGGTTGACTTTGGCAAAACCAGCCTTTAGTTTCGTTAAGGGTTAGACTTAAAGTCAAAGCAGCCTTCGAAGATGCTTAAGCACGTAATAAACGTCATTGTCTTGCTCAGTGATTGTTTATTCCTTCACGTCACATATGTTTAACACTCGCCTGACGCGAATTTCTTCTATCGGCCATTGTCCAAGTGACTCATCGATCCGACCTTAATTTTAATGGCTACTTCCATTGACGCCTATAGGTATGTTAAAAATATTCTTTAAAGATTCCTTCATTGATTTTCTAAAGTTATACTTCCCACAATTAATCGTACGCGTACCATCGTCAGATATATTCATAACGTACAACGTTATATTTGACTAGCGCAGTTAGTCAGTTCGTAGTTTAAAATTTTCAAGAGGCGTCTTCACGAAAGAGTTCGCTGATATCGTAAAGATCGTGCAGCCCGTAGGAAGTTGCGTGGACCGGGCTCCGTTCTATAATTAGAGGTTATTATGCCTATAAATAAAGAGACGCCGGTATCACCGGGAAAACAAGCCGTTTCTTCCAACACCGAAGAAACACCTTTCCATGACGCTTCCAGACACAGCCGACATGCCCTTTTCCTTCAGTCCATGTTACCAGCAGTCGATCCAGACCTAGAAGAGGATCGGACGTTAATGATAATTTTGACGTAACGACAGGTTGGCACGTATGGAAAGAAAAAAGAATTGGACATGGAAAGAAAAATAATTTTATAAAATATTTTACAAGATATTAAATCAATCTTTTATATGATTATTAGACAATTTTTTAACGTACACGTTAAAAACGGGGCTCTTGCTTCTTTTCTGTAGTTTCATTAGACACGGTTTTAGCTTCTCGAAGCACCGTGTAAAAGGGCCCGCTGTGTATTCACGTGACTGTGACGGAAACAAGGTGGTTCGCCGTGCTAAAAATAATACTCAGGAACCTGAATGTGTTGCCTCCTCGCAAAATTTCAGCCTCTAGCGAACATTTTGCCTGCCTGTATTTCGCATTCGGACACTGGCCCTCCTTCGTCTTTCTCAAAAGAATCGGAACGCCTGTATTATTGACCGTTTGCCAGAGGGGATACTTCCCTGGCGTAAGCAGACAACGCAACATCGTTCGGTCGAACGAAACATCGAGGCTTTATTCTTTCTTCGCTCGAGGGGAAAAACACGTGTCTCTGATCTCAGGCTACTGGGTACAGTAAGTTTCCTTGGTACTGGGACTCTTGAAACTTTACAAAGAAAAAGTCGAATGCCGTTGAAAACTTTCGTTCGGACTAAAAGTTGGAAATGGATCGATGACGTTTTCAGGTACAGTACAGTGTAAAAGTTACTGTCAACCTTGAAACTCAAGGCAGTTTATACTGTTTATGGATTTTTTTTTAAATAGCTGGAATATTATGAAATTCATTAATCGGTACTGTATCGTGTGCGTAGCACGAGTATATATATGGTAATACGATTTCGTCATAATATCGAAAGCCTATTGATAGATTCTTGCATCGGTACATTGGGAAACGCGGGATTATGAAAAGTACGTATGGGTCTCGTTGCTTTAATGTTAAAAGCTCAAAGCAAAACTCGCCGATATGTCTCGCGGACATGTTTCCGTCGGTCTGCTGTTTCGGTTATTTCTGGACGGACAACTCAGCAACCCAGTTTCCATCGACCGGATGTACCGTTATGCCATTTTATCGTCAAAAAATTTATGTTCACGGCAGTATCGACTGACGGAATTAGTAGCAGCAGGATAGAAAGTTACAGTTCAAGAGAAAAATAATAGGAACAGACAGGATGGGTCCGTACCGTTCCTAACGGGGAATCTGGCACCAGGATAAATTTGCGTCAAGTTCTTTTTTCATAGAAGAAGAGAAAAAAAGTGAGACATTTAAATTATTTTCAACGTGAAAAATTACCGTAGTCTGAAATTTATAGATTGATTTATTTTTTGTATTTATTTTATTTTTTTTTTCCCCCCATGAATTCTCATCAACTATTCTCTGTCTGTCTTCGTGCTGCTTCCGGCTAATTGATCGGGGATGCTTCGAGTGGCTCAAAGTTACTCGTTCACGTATCCTGATTATTTTGTTCACTTAGTGAGGAAATCAATGTTAAACATTCCTTTCAACGAGCTCCTATTCATTGAGGAGTTGAAGAGGTTCCAAAACGTGCCGAGAATTATTCAAAGCCGGGAACGCGTGCCGCTTGTCTCGGTAGAAGATTGCGCATCGACCTGACATCACGCTTTGGAATAATGCTGAACTATTTGGGGAGGCTGGCACGTTGCCCTTTTTACGTGAATCGCAAAAAAAAAAAAGGAGCCTTAGGGGACTGTCTCCTACTGTACGTTCCCTTTAGAATAGCTTAAAGAAGTAAAACAACATGTTAATCAAGCCTGGGGTATTCGTACTGTTAATATTTTATTGAAATTTTTTATTTTTCTATTTACAGCCGACCTATCAAAATCGAGAAGCCATGGAGGAGACCATCACCAAGACTGGAGCAAGTCCTTACGGTCAGACTGGACCTGGTGGAAAAATGCCATCCTTGAACAACAACCTCTCCGAGCTGGATACTCTTCTGCAGGATCTCAGCAATGCGCACTACAACTCTCATTACCAAGATAGAGGTCCTTGAAGGATTATACATACATTTAATATTATACGTTTGATTTAGTATTTAATACGACGTTAAATTTAACATGGGAAAGCCTTAGAATTCATGAAAGAAAGAGGATATGTAGACGTATCAGTTTTCACTGATGATTCGAACATCTTTTTTTTTTTTTTAAGTCTGGAGTATCAATCGGTTATCCGTAAAATTGGCTCTTTGCCATTCTTCCTTAGTGAAACCGCGTTCCTATTAATAACGGATGTTATAAAAGATAGTAATCAGGTGGCGGTTCTTTATCGACCTATTTTCGGTTTCCTTTGCCTCCTTCGACCTTCTTCTACCTCCTCTTCGTTCTCCTCTCCTTCGACCTTATTGAATCCTGGCAGCGTCGAACGCCAATTTGGAGGATCACCAAATTTCGATACACAATTTCCTATTTGCGTACTGTCACCACTTTTGTTTTGTAAACCGCAAGTTCCGGGAAACTCAAATCTGTAGCTCCTGGCTGTCGCTACCGAGAAATTACACTTTATCAGAGCATCGCCGTCACCCTTCTCACAGAATTTCATAAAAAGGAGACTTTGGATGCGGTTAACGCTTCGACCCACTAAATGCTCCTTTATGATGTATTAACTTCAAGTCACTGTTATTTAGTAAATTCTTTTCTCTTAAAACAAATGCTTATGCGTTGCAGATCGAGCTTCCATCGGTGCACTTAACGGGGGTGCAACCAGTCCTATGCTACGTTCACCAAGTAGTTTGTCGGCCTCAAGACCCACTGTTGATTCTCTCCTAGAGGAACTGAGTACCGCAGTTCCAACCGGGTAAGAATCCAAAGAATATTTTCTTAGGTCCAAGTAGAACTGACTTTGGTAAGACTCTGAAAGAGGAACGTAGAGCCTTGCGACGGTGAATCATCCGAGCCAATGATAAATCTTCGTATTCTTGTTTCAGAGATTACAACCCCGACGGAAGAGTTAAGGTGACCATCCAGGAGACTTCAACGGAAGTACAACCTGTGTACGAAGGTTATCCATCCTCACAAACTGGATCTCTTAATAGAGGCTATGCGAACGGTCATGCAGCTAGCAACGCCACCAAGGAGTTAGACGACCTTATGGCTTCGCTCTCCGAGTTCAAGGTGAATTTTTTATTTACCATCAAAAACAGAGTAATGAGACACGAGTCTTGAAGATCATTAGGAAAAGAATTATACAATGGAGTATCTCTATATGGTATGAGCATCCTGTGATATTTCTACAGTGATGTCACTATGAGGTACTTCCCCCCTCCCCCCCCCCCAACCATTGTGGATCAGGATTCCAACTGCGTGAGCATAGCTACCATTGTTCTGCCGTTATCAGTCCTACTCGTCGATGGATACTATAAAAATATTAAAAGATAGAAGATGCTAGCAGAAGATAATCGAAGATGGTACCGCCGATCCTCCCTATCGATCCCCGTAGATTTTCGTAGAGTCACCGGGTTTCCGTGGCTCTGCCCATTCTTGGCTGGCCAGGTTACCGAAATAGCTGGTGCTAGCTAGCGAGTGCGAAGTGGGGAAATAAAGAGCGGGGAGCCAGAGAAGCCACGGTCCCAACGAAGCTTCGGCCAGTCTGCAAGCTCTTCGGGAACGATCAACATCTCCTCTGGTCTCTGGTTTTTTTCATCTCGCAACCGAATTCGCGTTCGACCCACATACGCGTGTCTATTAATAAAATATATCTCGCCCACGCGCGTCTCTCTCTATATCGCTTTTTATCTCACTCACTCGTCTCTTTGACTATCCGACGATCACTCAAGTTCCATACTTCAAGATCTGTTACGATCCTATAATAATCTATAGGTTTACTTCGCGAGGATTGATACAGGCTTTGCCTATTATCTCTCTCGACAGCTTCAGTCACAGCCATGAAATTTTATTATCATTTTGTATCACTATGTTAATGGGTATCGTCGGGTTTGAAGGGTTTTATTTAATCCATCAATAGGACTCCAATGTCAACGTTCGATTAATGATCAATAAAATTACTTAAAGTTTTACCTTTCAATTAACGCGGTCCATCTCATCTATGCTCGTGGAATATCGAGAGGATTTCTTCGTTTGGAACAGTTTTACATAATAATTTCTTTGGATACTCGGATCTGTTGATTTTATTGATTTGTATTTACAGGCTTTTTCATCATACGCACCACTGGGAATGGCTTAACGTTACTTTGGGGTTTCAGATTAATGGTAGTACCCATCAACATCAAACGGTGACTGACTCCCCGTACGCGAAGCCGAACAAGGCCACGAAGAGTTCACCCCAGCCCGAGAGTCACACCAGGATTCACATAAGCGAAAGTCACACGACTCATTATTACCAACCGCAGCAAGGAGAGAGTCATCTCGCGCAGCCCGCGACTCAAGTCAAACAGAATCAGTTGGACTCTATGCTAGGGAACCTGCAGGCAGACATGAGCCGCCAAGGAGTTAACACTACGCAGAAGGGCTGCTGCAGCGCCTGTGAGAAACCAATCGTCGGGCAGGTGCTTATTCGTTCCATTGAATCATTGTCCAGGTGCCAGTGGCTACTGCGAGGAACAAAAATTGACAGAGGATACCAAGCGCTTGTGGTTCTATGAATATTACATTTTTCTATGGATCCACAGGTCATCACGGCTCTGGGTAAAACATGGCATCCCGAGCACTTTACCTGCACCCACTGCAACCAGGAACTTGGTACTCGCAACTTCTTCGAGCGCGAGGGTCATCCTTACTGCGAGCCGGACTATCATAATCTGTTCTCGCCACGCTGCGCATACTGCAACGGTCCCATTCTGGACGTAAGGGACACGCAGACGATTCTCCTTAGACGCGTTGTATTACCTTTGTATTGAAATTTTCTTCTAGAAATGCGTCACTGCTCTGGAGAAGACCTGGCACACGGAGCACTTCTTCTGCGCTCAGTGCGGAAAGCAATTCGGAGAGGATGGCTTTCATGAGCGCGACGGGAAGCCTTATTGTCGCGAGGATTACTTCGACATGTTCGCTCCCAAGTGCGGTGGCTGCAATCGCGCCATTATGGAGAATTACATCTCTGCCCTGAACAGCCAGTGGCACCCGGACTGCTTCGTTTGCAGGGTAGGCACTTGCTTATGTGTATCTTGGGATAGAGGAGAGAAGTGATTTTCTTACAGGATACCTGGAGAATCCGCCGAGAGTATCTGCGAAGAGTAATACGTTAACGAGCTCAGCTCACAGAATATTTTCAGCCGTCAGAGTTCTCATTTATCAGCGCCCCTGGGTCCTCTGCTCAAGAGTATATGCTTGCAGGACTGCAAGAAACCGGTTTCCGGAAAATCGTTCTACGCCATGGAGGGTAAACCCGTGTGCCCCAAGTGCGTCGGCGTGGACGACGACGAGGAGGAAGAGGAAGAGGAGGCTTAGGAGGAAAATCGTCAGGGGCAAACAAAAGCATCGTCTGCGCGTGACCCCCTATGCCCCTTGAACTTCGACATGCGAAGTTCGGTACCCCCAATAGATAAAAGCAAAGAGATATCGATAACGTATAACCGTGGACGATGCTTTTTTTAATTCGCGTCACCATTCATTTGGTGATGACGAAAACGCGTCACTCGTTCCAGATTTCAATGGCTTTTCAGCGTCGATCAGTTCCGCCTTGTCCTCATCTTCTCTACCACACGTACGAGCGCACGATCATGGAAAGTTAAAGGAACACTAAACACACACGAACCACACGAATCGAGATCGGACTGTCAGCTTCAAGTTAAGTCGAGTCGATCGTCCCAAGGAATTTCAGCGACGCGTTTAAAGCTTTATATACAAAAGATTGTACTAAAAATTTTTAAGAAACAGGACATTCGATTATCAGGCTGTCCTATTATGTCTTTCTCTCTATAGGCGAAGCGAGATCACTCGTCTTATATTACTATTGTTTGTATTGTAAAGAGCTAGAAATAAATGGTGGAGAAAAAACAACAACAAAAACAACAAACACAAACACACACTCACTCTGGGCCAGGACTCTGGGCCTAGTTGACTATTCGTTAACCATGGTCAGGGTCGTGTGTTCGGTACTGAAACCGTGGCCTGAACTCGATTCGTGTCGGTGAAGTCATTAGGTTCCTTTTTTTTCTCTTTCTTTTCTTGCTTACTTTAGATTCAGGTTGAGGTCGTGCATTCCTATCGTCACTCGATTATTCTTCTTTTTTGTTACGAGTTTTAATTGACTTACGAGCATTCCTACAAATTGATTCTATCTGTAACATTCTTAGAATTGGTATATTTTTATCGGACGATTCGATGGAACATTTCATCAGTTGTTGCACCGCGATGGAAAAAGCAGATTAGACTAGTGTACGAACTTGACTTACATTATGCAGGTGTTTGCACAGAGACTCTAAATAAGTTGGCAATGACAGTGGATAGATTTATCGGTACGATGCTAAAATTACTTTCAGCAGCAATGTCACTTTAATTAGCTTGTGCATTAGCAACGAGGTAATTAGCCCTGTGACAGGTCGTAGACAGTTTGTCGTAGATTTTGAAACTGTTCCAAGAAAACAATGTCGTTAATTTGCCTTCAAATATTACAGACCCATACGAGTGCTATTATGGTCATAGAACTCTAGAAGTTTTTTTTTTTTTTTTTTTTTAAAGAAAACAGTCAATGATCTATGCATTGGCACGATAATAACTTGGATGAAAGATATTTATATAAAAGCCATTATCAATTTTTTGCGTAGGACTGCAGACAGAAATTCCAAGGAGGCTCCTTCTTCGATCATGAAGGACTGCCTTATTGTGAGACACATTATCATGCGAAGAGAGGATCCTTATGTGCAGGATGTCATAAGCCTATTACCGGTGTGTGAAAAAAATATTTGGAATTAACGTCACTCTTATAATTATCTTTAATATTGTATTTATTTTCAGGTCGCTGCATCACGGCCATGTTTCGTAAATTCCATCCGGAACACTTTGTCTGTGCCTTTTGTTTGAAGCAATTGAATAAGGGCACTTTTAAGGAACAGAATGACAAGCCTTACTGTCATGGTTGCTTTGATAAGCTCTTCGGATAAAGGACATTTTAATGGTACTCTAACAGTGCTATAAAGAGAAACTGGTTGTTTCAATGCCCGTTGATAACATTGAAGGAGAGAAGGGCTGACGCGTATCATTATTACTTTACTATTATAGCAAGGGGAATGTAGACCATTGAATTTCATTGAAAATTCACAAAGAAGTATCATTTGGAAATGCTTCCGGATGATTTTGGTGGGTCAATTAATTAGAATTTCAGGAGTCAGTTTGATAAGAAATCTAAAAAATGTATAGGATATCCAGGGAATTCCTAGAGCGTACGGGTAACAAAGTAATACCTTAAGATAGGTTTCATCTTGACTAAAAGAAACAACATAAAGTTTATATGTTAACGGTTTACTCGAAAAATTAGAATCAACTGCTTGCCAGAGAGAAAAAATTGTTTTTTTTTCTTCTTTCTATTAAAGACGCGGAGCTTATTGTACCTTTTTGATACTAATTAATTGACCGGTACTAAATAGTTACTTTGAAATTGTTGATCCTGCCCGTTCTGTGTTTGTTATATTTGTCAGATATTTATGTACGATTAAAGGTAGATCTATGCGGCTTAATTAATTAAACAATGAATTATTCCCCTTATTTCAACTGCGTGCCCCGTGAAACTTAACGCTTGAACTTTTCATCGTGTCTCTTAAATCAATTTTTTACTTGCTTTTGTGGTTCTTTACCGTAACGTTAAGCTGTCGTCAAGTAATGGAGCGCTACTCTAATTCGTTTCCCTCTTTTCTTTTTGTTTTGGTCATAGCTCGGCATACCAATTAATAATTAGGTGAAGTAATTAATAAAAAAAGAAAACCATACGAAATATGTTAACGCAACTTTAAACAGTAGATGAGAATTCATGCAAATAGCAATTTTCTACGATTACTTGCCACTCGATAGAGTATGCTGACTTGACTAATGATTATTCAAATATCTTAATGATCCTATCGGGTTAATAATAATGAAGTCAATGAATTTATTTAGTTCATTGCTGATTTATTCAAATGAGTCCGTACACAGCTCCGTGAAAAACGACTAATAAATATTGTATTTACAAAATTTACGATACACGTAGAATCTTAAGAATACAAAATTATTTGTTGACGAAAAAAAAAGGGAAACAGAGTGATTATGGAATAATTATAAAAATAAATATACAATATTTCAAGGAACCTTATCGAAACGTATCCATCCGACTCTTTAGACCTGCTGTACCCTTGGCTTCGGGTATCAGTAGATAAAAAAAATTCAGAGGAACACATGCCCTACCTTGTTCCTTACTTACAGTCATGCCATAAGATGCAACTATCTGTACTAACTTTTAAGTACACATTAATGAGTTTCGATTGGACCTGATTTGATTTTCAAGGGATTTTTTTGTATTGTTTTTCAATAAGTTTGCGAGGAGTTAATAGATGTATCAAATAACAGAGGTATTTTAGTAATATATCACAGACGAGAATCCGAATGCAGAAGCCAGAGAGAGCGCAGATACTGTCGATAATATTAATTATTATTATTATCGTCACTATCAGCGCACCTATCTCAGGCTAGACTTGGAAAAAGTTCTGAGAAGCTTTCGTGCCATAATTCCGTAAGCGCCGGAGCTTCTGGGCTGGGCGCTTCGTGAGACTCGTAGCCGCAATCTGACAGACCACAGTCCATTTTCCCAGCAAATGCTGTATCCTCTGATTTGACAGATTGCGGTGACATGGTGTACTCGGTACACGTGTAGGGTGACAGATGAACTTTGGATTCTAAGGATTCGTCCGCGATGGTTTCCTCCGTTACGATTTCTTCGTGGAGACCTACGTCTTCCTCGTCGGAACATATTATTGTGATGCAATTGGTAGCTTCGTCGTAACTGCCGTATATCGTGTCCGGACTCTCTTGTTTAAGCTGAACTGGAACGAATGGTTCAGTGGAGATTAGCAGACTGGAACCGGTGAGCCCGCCCGCGACTCCATCGGTTCCATTGGCTTCCACATCTTCTGATGTCGTCCCCACCATTCCTGACGTATCGTCACGTTTGGTGCTGGTATCTTCCGCGAGCGGAGCCTGGTGAAAGGAGTCATGCGATTAGTTGAGACGAGACTAAGAAGCTCACTGTGTTAAGTTTATAATAAGATTTAGGTGTGGATGATTATTTTCTGCGAGACAATTGATCATTATTATTGAATTAGTTTGAGGACTTTTTTGTTCTGAACGTCCTGAGAAAATTGTTCATCCATTCCTAAATGTCTTTCGTTGAAACTACTCCTCTTGCGACTGATCTTTTGTCACTTACGATGCACTAAATAGTTTATTGTTAGACTCACTTCGTCATTTGATCTAGGAGTGTTTGCTTCCACTTCAGCGGTAACTTCTCGCAGAAGACTTTCAGCAAGCTCCTCAAGTCGGTCGATGTAATCGTCTCCTTGGAGTTCAGCAAAGAGTTCTTCGAGAGGAGGTAGAGGGTTAGAATCCTCAGGAGAGCGCTGGCTGCTGGTGTCAAGCTTCCTATCGCTGACAGCTTCGCCAGGCTCTGTGCCGGCTGTGCTACCCCACCCTGCGGCAGAGGGTTTCTGGGGGATTCTGCAGATCCCGATGTAGGTGTAGCACAGCCGACACGAGCCTGACATGCTGAACAGACTGGTTGCTCAACTTCAGAACTCTTGTCTCTCCTAAGTTTTCTGTTCTCTACCATTAAACTTTCATTGGTGCTCCTCAATACTGAACACTCTCTCGACAATTGTTCATTTTGTTCTTGAAGTATTCTTACTGACTCTTCCAATTCATCTAGTTTTGCTTTCTTACGGTCACGTGATGTTTGTGCAGCAACACGATTCTTCAACTTCCTGTAAACAACATCAAGTTAAATTATTAATTGGCAATTATTACTTGACCAAAATAAAAATAGTCATCCAGTATTGACTCAAATAAAAGTAATCATTCACTACATAATGCCTTGGCACGTATCATTTACACATGGTAAAGTGATTGAAAAATATTTTCAAACAAAATAAAAGTTTAATACAAATTTTTATCAGAGGCAGTAACCGAGACTGAACTAACTTTCTCTGTAATTTCTCTTCCCAGGTGAGGTGGTCCAGTCGTCGTTTCTTTCCACGAAGACAAACATCACTCTTGAAGAGCGAAGAGTCCGTGGAGTCTTCATCCATATGTTGTGGAACATTCCTGATGTCCATTTTGGTCTTATCTGCCAGTATCGACGTGGTAAAGTTCAACCTTGGATTAACGCTCTTCGCTAGCCCCTTAGGCAAAGTAATTATAACACTTTTCAAGCCGCTCATGCTCGGCCATGAAAATTATCTTCTATTTTGAAATAACCCAAGTGCCACGTCCAAACACCTCAATTTTCTGATGTCAACTGAACTGAACTACCGGTATATATCGCTCATAAGACGCCTACCGACTGATGCAACTCCCACAACTGATGAAACTCCGAAGTTCAGCTACACAGTTATCCCTTATAGAATATGCTAGAACATAAAGAAAGCATTTCATTGGTCAGATAGGTCGTGACACGTATGTGGTTGCATCGGATTGGTTAAATTTTAGGTCCTTTCTATGACGTCAACGGCCGAAAGTATTGTGACGTTTATGGGTGGAAGCAAGTAGGTAATATTCCAAAACGGGATATTATATGTATATGTACGTACTCATCATTATAAATGCAAATTAACAATGAATAGGTCCCACTTAACGGAGTCTCTTCCGCAAATACGTAATACTGTATTATTGTGTTGAAAGATTTAAAAAAATAACGTCATTCAGGATGAATATCGCTTCGACCATATTTATTCTGTATATTTTTCCTGTTGCGTCTTTCAGCTTGATAAAAACTGAAATGCTGTGTATGCTATCGGTTTTTTATGAGTCAACGTTGCTGTACCTCACATTTTCTTGGTGTCGCTTCTACGAAGGTTTATGTAAGAAAGGGACGCGCGTAGCTTGGCGTTCGTGGAATTTTTACGGTACGAGACATAGAGGGTATCAGTGAAATATTTTGATTATATATTTTTTAAGAGTTCAAAGATCATTTTGTTTTATTCGTCGAATTTCCCTGTGTTCTCGAAAATCATGGATCCAGACACAATCTTATCTGATGAAACGACTCACTGCGAATACTGCGATAAGCCTGTGTGGGAGCTAGAAAATGATATGAAGTCAGTTACTCCTGTATTCTTGAGTTTCTCAGCTTGGCGGCGGTAACAATTAATTTCTCGTAGAATTAAATTGTCAAATTACTAGGTCACTCGTGTACTTGTTCTATCATCATTGTAGCGTTATGTTTATTAAGTGACTGAGTTTTATTGCCATCAGATGTGCCTGTTGAGAAGATTCAAATCCAGTCATGACAGTTAACCTATAATCTGTACAATAAAATCTAAACAGATACGTCCTTCGGGCAATTTCGCCACTTAAACATGGCTTGCGAAGCTTGTGCTACAAAATTTACGCTATTTAAGAGAAAAGTGAGTGCTTCCTTTGTTGCTCCTTTTTATTTTTTTAACCGTATAACCAACAATATCTATTCTTTATTGACGTTGTACTACATTCGAGATGGTATTTGGCTTGGAGCTTCTAAGACTTCTTGTTATTTTTAGAAACAATGTATGGAATGTTTACGATTCTTCTGCACCAACTGTGTTGTCCGACGAGTAGACCGATTACTGAGTTGTGACAATTGTCGTACTTTATCACGGAGGCCCCTCATACGTAGTCAAGTATTACAAATGCGATCCAGAGATCTGGTTCAGTACCTAGATGCAAAGAAGATTTCTATGCGGGGTTGTGTAGGTAAGCAATATAATAGTTATAGGATAGGGAAATTAGCTATCAAGAATATTGAACAATGAAAGACAACACCTGGTGAATTGAAATGATAAGATAAGGAATATCAATGAATATCAGAACCTTGTTATCCATCAATGTCACGTGATTGAGAATAAATTGTATACATAATCAAGTACACAAGATATTATAGAATCTGTTCTTTTCTAGAAAAGGAAGATCTGGTCAATTTACTCTTACAACTTGCAAATGGGACTGACGGGCGATCTACAAATGTTCCAGAATCGTCAATGTAAATTGCTCATTCTTCTTAGTACTCTGTTAATTATTTCTAAATCTTTTTTCACTAATCACTTCGTTCCAACAGATTTGCCTCTAGACGGCAATACTCACCTGATTCTCCACCACGTAGATCACGTAGTCCTCAGCATGTTCCTGAAAGAGCAGAAACGAATGGAAGAGTCGAAACAGAGCCTGAAGAGAGTCCACTGGAAGCTACAAGAAGTACACATGGCATTCAGATAGAGGAACTGTCCGATGAGTTTATTACTTCTAACGATGGACCGGAGCCACTCGTTACAGAACAAGAAGACAGTTCAGAAAGTTCTAACGAGCAACATTCTGAAATGTTTACAGAACTCCCGACGGTAAATAAAAATTATTTAAACAGAAAAACGTCTCCAATAATAGCAATAATTTATTTCTTTTAATCTCTCAGTGGTCGGGTTTAGTCAAACTGTCCGACATAAATGACGTATTAGAACTCGAGTGCTTAACAATTAAACAGTTGAAGGAATTACTTAGTACAAATCGAGTCGATTTTAAAGGATGTGTCGAGAAACGTGAATTATTGACTCGTGCAACTAGACTGTGGACGGACTACAGCAAGTCCAAAGAAGGTAATCGACAAGTTACATATGTTAAGAAAATAAGTCAAACTTCAAGTCGAGGTAACCTATGTGTCATTTATCTTATTATTTCCTTATTAAAGATTATCAGGAACTGGACGAAGAAGCTCTCTGTAAGATTTGTCTGGATGCACCTATTGAGTGCATAATGTTAGAGTGCGGTCACATGGCATGTTGTGTTACATGTGGTAAGCAAATGTCGGAGTGTCCAATCTGCAGACAATACGTCGTTCGAGTTGTGCGTTTCTTCAAAGCATGATAAATCGAATGATTCATGGAGAGTCACGATGAAATTTTAATAAAAAGGCGTCCACTGGCAAGGAGAGAGAAAGAAAAGTATATTTTTCTTAAGGCAGACATCCAAGGCGATGCTGGATCGTTTAATCGACGGCAATACGTTTTGATAAAGTGCCTGCCCATCAGTGTCTTAGACGTTAAGATACGAAAATCTTGAAACGTATTGATATACGTGCAAATTTCATTCTGCATGGTATGCGTAAAGATGCGTTCAAACGTGATATATATTAACGAGCATTGCGCTACATGAATCCTATTGCAGAATAAAAATTCTCAGTGCTGTCAACGAAATTATAGAATACTGATATTTCTGTTAAAATTTAATTTTTTATATATAATTCTAGATAGAAATTCAATGTGATCTTCGTCTTTCTTTTTTTTTTTCATGTTTAAATTCTATAAGCAGGGTAATGTAGCAAGACTATGAGTTATACTGTATTTTCAAGCTACTGTCTCATCTTATGTAATTTCTAGTTTTTATTTCTGTATCGATGTTCCAGTTTAGCATTGATTTTTAAGATAATATATGATAGCCCTGAAACTTGAGAAAAGCAGAGGCTCTAATAATAACGCGTGGGTAATTTTTGTAGAGCATGAAAACTTGTGACTTTAATTCACTAACAGTTTATTAATCCTTCTAACAGTAGTACAACAAAAAACATTCGGCACAGTAGAAACATAGGCTGCTAGGTGCGGATGAGAAGAGACAGATTTAGATCATAGTCAGATTGTGACAATGAGATCGGGAGAGAAAGAGAGAGAGAGAATTCTCCTTCCATCTGAAAATGCAAGTCACAGATAGGTCTGTGTTTCCCTCTAGAAAACTTTAAAAAAAAACTTGGACTGAACTTGTCTAAGTTTAATGTTGGGGATGCACGTTCAATTTGAATGATCAGCGCCATATTGGTTTTTAATTCAAAATCATTGATTGAACGCTGGCTGAGTTCAGGATGACCAAGTCAAGAAGTGGCCAGTTATCGTTGCAATGGTGGTGACATTGGCAGGCCTGATGGGCCAACATTTGAAATTGCTGAACTTGGCCCAAGCAATACTTGTTTCTGTTGAGTACGTTGCATTTCTTCCATTTGCGCTCGCTCCATCTCAAATATTATTGGAGCAAAGAGAATTGCGGATGAGCTAAAGAACAGCCAGGTTGCTGTGCAAGAGAATGCATAGAGTCCTGAAAGAGGTCAAAGTTTTATGTCATATAGAAATTGTTTAATAATTTAGACATATACAGTTTCATTAATAAGATAACATCATAAATTGACAAATTGTACCTTTGATGCAAGCACAAAGACATGTCCCTGTTGCATGACCCAATTTACGCACATCCTCTGGAAACATCTCAGCCAAGCCTACTAACCTTTCAGCCAAGGTTTCATCCTAAAGATAAAAAGATATGCGTAATAGTTAAATATGCTACAACGTGAAAAACTATTACATACTATCACAGGATCGTAGAGTCAAAGTTCACAGAAAACTAACACAATTTTTATGCAAAATGAAACAATTCTGTTCGACTCCTCAATAGGAATCAGAAAATGATGAACACATAATAAAATTACCTACAACAATTACATAAAAATAAACTAAAAAAAAATTAAAATTACAATGATTTTATCAGGTTATTAAAAAGATGAATTTTGATTATAAAACAAATATGTAGATGCATGTTTAACATAAAGAAACTCAAGATAGATGAGAGAAGTTTAAGGATAAATTATAGACCAAAGGAGAACATGAAAACTGGAGTAAATTAAATAAAAATGGATGTGAATATTACTTCTTCGTCGTCGTCGTCGTCAGGCAGGATTGATTTCACTTCAGGAGACCGAATGTCGCTACTCCCCATACCGCTGTCCAACTGGTCGAGCTCTTCAATAGAAGCCATATACAAGAATTAGCTATCGGTACTTATGAAAAGCGACCGAAAATTCAGTTTGCGGTTAGAGAACGAGAGATCCTCGTGTAAAAGAACCGAACAGCAAAGAACATTAGCCGAACTACCGTCATGCCCAACCTAACCGGGGTTATTATGGGTACTACGTAACTCATATTTTACTGCGCGAAAAACCACCTCATTCAAATATACATATTATTTTTGTCTACTTACTACGGTGCTCCAAACGAGGTGTTAAAAAGAAAATGCTGTCCACCAGTTGCACTTCAACCGATTTGAGACTTTCTTTTTTTTAAGAATGTATAAGAAGCCGTCTTGTGTTTCTGGGTTCTATTTTTGAATTGAGCAGACACAATTGAGGATAGTGATACGCTAATGTACATAATTGTTTTCTTTGATTTAAGGACGTTTGGCTGTAAGCTGCTTAGATTTTATTAAGACTGTGGTTTTTATTTAGTGTTAAGATTTTTTTTTAGCTCCTTTGAGAGGGAACATGAATTTTAGGAAATTTGGGTTTTTTTGACTTCAGGATTTGGCGTATGCTTCATGCTGCATTACACATTTAATGGCGGATGATTCTCTACATGTCTTCCTTAACTGACCCGCTTGTCCACTTTAATTTTTATTTACCGAGATATCACACCGTGACGATCGCAGTGTAACATGTGCAATATAAATACAGTGAATCAGGTACTATATATTCTTTATTCCAATCTTTTAAATGGATTTATTGTGAAAATTATGTAGTCTTTTTATTTGGCCTGTTTCTGTCTGACGTGGTTTTTCTCTAGGTCAAAGCGTAGTTGTGAATTGTTAATAAATGCAAAATCAAGACGTTTTGTTTAAAGCCTTTTGAGCATTGTTATTCTTAAGAAAATTGTTTAAAAAATGGCCAATACCGGAGTTCTTCCATTCGTTCGAGGTGTCGACTTCAGCAGCAATGATTTTGGAGTAAGATATATGTTTATATTATGTTTTAAATATTCTGCTAAAACTTTATTTAAACTTTTTATGGCTTTTAGGAAGGGAAGTTCCCAGAGTCAGTCAGACTTATGACTGGAATTCAATGGTTAAAACTAGATAAAACAAACCTTACCGAAATTCCTGAGGAAATGGGAAAATTGTTGAAGCTGGTAAGATATTTTTAACTATTAATTAGTTCTAACGATATCATTTGTATTACAATTTCATTCTGATACTCCAAATATTACTAGAATTGATGAAGATTAATTTATTTAGGAGCATCTGTCGCTGGTGAAAAACAAACTGGAACGTCTATATGGGGAATTGACAGAACTTAGTTGTCTTAGAACTTTAAATATTCGTCACAATCATATAAAAACCAGTGGAATCCCAGCAGAATTATTTCATTTAGAAGAACTAACGACTCTGGACTTAAGCCATAATAATTTGAAAGAGGTACCAGAAGGATTCGAAAGAGCTCGATCGCTACTAAACCTCAATTTAAGCCATAACCAGTAAGTAAAATAAGCTATAAAAATTGACATATATATATATATATATATTGAATATATTACTTTTTCAGTATTGAAATAATTCCAAATACCTTATTTATTCACCTTACGGATTTGCTCTTCCTCGACTTGAGTCATAATCAACTTGAAACGTTGCCACCGCAAACGCGTCGTTTAGCAAATTTGCAGTC
This sequence comes from Trachelus iudaicus, assembly GCA_030142595.1. Lineage (NCBI taxonomy): Eukaryota > Metazoa > Arthropoda > Insecta > Hymenoptera > Cephidae > Trachelus > Trachelus iudaicus. The sequence goes on along the minus strand of JARQTH010000733.1, from coordinate 54,525 downwards.
TTTAAATCTAAATCACAATCCACTGGGTCACTTTCAATTGAGGTAAGTTCAGTATTAATTAAATTAATCTTATGGCCATCACATTGAAAGTCCTCTATAGATGTGAGTTAATTTTTCATGCAGGCAATTACCATCCTTGATGAATCTGACTACGTTGCTAATGAGAGATACTCAAAGAACTCCAAATAACATCCCATCGAGTTTAGAAAGTTTAACAAATTTGCAGGAACTCGATTTATCACAAAATGCACTGTTAAGAGTACCCGATGCTCTCTATTCTCTGGCAAATTTGCGACGATTGAATCTTAGTGATAATCAGATCACTGAACTGTCAACTGCGATAGGTAAAATATTGATTACCTACAATTCTAGCGCAGACTAATTAAAATCTTCATACATAGAATCAATTAATTCTTTTAATATTCAGATTCGTGGCAGAAATTAGAAACATTAAATCTCTGCCGTAACAAACTTGCTGCACTACCGAGTTCTCTTTGCAAAATCTCAACATTGCGTAGATTATACTTGAACGACAATGAATTAGATTTTGAAGGTATCCCGTCTGGAATCGGAAAATTATCTTCACTTCAGGTCTTTTCCGCAGCCAAGAATCATCTAGAAATGATACCTGAAGGATTATGCCGGTATGAATAATTTAAATAATCTATTGTAATATGTGACTAAAAATTAAATATTATTCGTAGATGCGGTTCTCTCAAGCAATTGATTTTAACTTCGAATCGTTTGATCACGGTTCCTGATGCGATTCATCTTCTCACTGATCTCGAGCAGCTGGATCTGCGGGATAATCCTAACCTGGTGATGCCACCAAAACCTAGTGAAGTCCAGAAAGGTTCTGGAATCGAATTTTACAACATTGATTTTTCGCTCCAACATCAGCTAAGACTGGCTGGCACCAACGTGCCTGCACCAGTGCAAACAGCCAACAGTAGCAAAGATAGAATTGCTCGTAAAATGAGACTGAGACGTAGAAGGGACCAAGAAGAGGCTGATCAGGATCAGGCAAAGATAATAAAAGGAATGAAGGATATCGCTAAAGATAAAAATAAAGACAAGAACTTAAAGTTGGCTGAAGACGCAAAGGCTGAGTCGGTGAAGCCAAAACGTTGGGATGAAACCTTGGAAAAGCCGTCCCTCGATTACTCGGAGTTCTTCGACGAAGACGTGGGTCAGGTTCCTGGTATATCCATATGGGAAATCGAAAATTTTTTACCTAATCAAATCGAGGAAGTGGCGCATGGAAAGTTTTACGAGGGCGACTGTTATATTATTTTAAAAACCGTCGTAGACGAAGCCGGTTCACTTTCGTGGGCTATTTACTTCTGGATAGGCGAAAAAGCGACGGTGAGTCTTTTGTCTTAAACAATAGAACACTTATTTCTGACGTTAAAAATATTTTTATATACTCATTTATAATTAATAATATAGTTGGACAAACGTGCTTGCGCCGCTATTCACGCTGTCAATCTTCGAAATTTTCTCGGCGCTCAATGTCGGACTATTCGAGAGGAACAAAGTGACGAATCAGATGAATTTCTTCTTCTTTTCGATTCGGATATAACTTATATCGAAGGTGGAAGAACGTCATCTGGTTTTTATACCGTTGAAGATATAGCAGCAGTTACTAGGTTATATCGAGTTCATGCAGCTGGTGCATCGATTCATCTTGAACCGGTAACCGTCGCCGCAGAATCACTGGATCCAGGATACGTTTTCATTCTGGATATCGGAACCAAAATCTTTATGTGGTACGGGACAAAAGCAAAGAACACTTTAAAGTCTAAGTCTCGACTAATGGTAGAGAAGATTAATAAAAATGAGCGTAAGAACAAGGCAGATATCCTGACAGAGCTTATGGGTACGGAGTCAGAAGATTTTTGGAAGTGTTTAGGAGTCGATGGGGAACCACCAGAAATTGTGGTACGTTTCTAAATTTTAGGTTAGGTAAATATGGAGGACATTATTATATTGCATTTTGATTAATCTTCAGGAACACGTTGATCCCAATTTCACGCCTATCACGCCAAGATTGTACCAAGTGAAACTTGGTATGGGATACTTGGAGTTACCGCAGGTCGAGGTTCCGCATGGGAAACTTGTTAATACGCTACTGAATAATAAGAATGTTTATATATTGGATTGTTATTTGGACATTTATGTTTGGTTTGGAAAGAAGTCCACGAGACTAGTCAGGGCTGCAGCGGTGAAACTGTCTCAGGAATTATTTAATATGATAGACAGACCGGAGTACGCTATGGTTACAAGACTTCAAGAAGGAACTGAATCACAAATATTTAAATCGAAATTTACTGGGTGGGATGAAGTCATTGCTGTGGATTTCACGAGGACTGCTGAGTCTGTTGCAAAGACAGGAGCTGATTTAACAAAATGGGCAAAGAAACAGGAGTCAAAGGCAGATCTGGCTGCTCTGTTTATGCCAAGACAACCGATGATGTCTCCTGCTGAGGCGCAACAGTTAATGGCTGAGTGGAACGAGGATTTACATGGAATCGATGCTCTTGTTCTTGAAGGAAGGAAATTCGTGAGGCTTCCTGAAGAGGAACGTGGTCACTTTTATAGCGGAGACTGTTATGTCTTTCTCTGTCGATACTGGATGGTAAGTGTATTTGGTTCCTTCGAAGCGCTTGAATTTGATCTGGTTTTTGAAATATTTATTTTTTGTATTTAAGCCGTTGGATGTTATGGATAACGAAGAGGATGATGAACAGTACGAGAATGATTTTCAATACACAGTTTACTTCTGGCAAGGTCGGGATGCAGGCAATATGGGCTGGCTAACATTTGCATTTGGGTAAGTTTATATCTTTACTTTTCCTCCATCGGGGAATACAATGTTTTTGTGAATCCTCTTTCTTCTAGTCTACAGAAGAACTTCAAATCACTTTTTGGAAAGAATCTGGAAGTTGTCCGCACGCATCAGCAACAAGAGAATTTAAAGTTTATGGCTCACTTCGAACGTAAATTTATTATTCATCAAGGTCGACGAAAACAGCCAAAACCACCTGGTGGAAGTAAAGTCGAATTTTATCACCTGCGTAGCAGTGGCAGTGCATTGTGTACTAGACTCATCCAGGTGCCACCTGATGCGTCTTTATTGAATTCTACTTTCTGGTAAGACTATTTCTTTGTTAAGAACAGAACAGTGTGATTATAAGCAAATTATATGATCTTTCAGTTATATTTTAAACGTTCCATTTAACAACGATGACGAGAGTGGCATCGTTTACGTTTGGATTGGATCAAAGGCAGATCCTGACGAAGCAAGGTTGATTGAAGAGATTGCTGAGAAAATGTTCAACAATGTAAATTGAATTTCTTTATTCGCCTGAACTATTGCTTACGATTGTATTTGTTAATTATATTACTTTGTATGTAGCCTTGGATCAGTCTACAAGTCCTCAACGAAGGTGAAGAACCAGATAACTTCTTCTGGGTCGGTCTTGGTGGAAAGAAGCCTTACGATACTGATGCAGAGTATATGAATCATACAAGATTGTTCAGATGCTCAAACAATAAAGGATACTTTACTATCAGTGAGAAATGCACTGATTTCTGTCAGGCAAGCAAACTTTATTTATTAGCTGGATTACTTGAGATATTAGAGAAACGACAATGTTTGTGTAACTTTTTGTAATTTAATAACATCCAAATATAATAAGATCAGGAACAGTCATAATATTGATAATTGGAGTAAATTCGCCATTGTGTAAAAATAATGTATAATGCAATTAATTAACAACATATTTAATTGCAGGACGACTTGGCTGACGACGATATCATGATCCTGGATAATGGGGAGCAAGTCTTCCTGTGGCTCGGATCAAGATGCTCCGAAGTTGAAATTAAGCTGGCTTATAAATCGGCGCAGGTAAAATATCTTAAATCATATTTATGAGCCAGACTTTACTTATATGTATAGTATAACGTGATGTGTGAAAAAATATACATTTTTCTTGTCATCAGGTTTACATTCAGCACTTGCGCGTGAAACAGCCGGAAAGGCCACGTAAATTATGTTTAACAGCAAAGGGAAAAGAATCGCGTCGTTTTACAAAGTGTTTCCACGGTTGGGGTTTACACAAGAGGCCACCCGAATGAAAACGAGCAAACATGAAGAATAGAAGGAAAGTATAACGCTGTTGCTTAAGTACGTACTGTTTAATAATGTTCTATCGCGCAAATCAAAAAACATAAAGCTCTGTTTGAGTCAGGTCGCCACTGTATATAAGATAGTACTTGATTTTATTTAATTTAACTGTTTGAATGGTATGTTTGTATTTTTTTTGGATTTTCTTCACAATCCTCTGCCCTTGCATTTATTCATACACTCGAAGGATAGTCACTAGAGATTATATATATATGTAACTACCACAGTTATTCCATGAGTAAGAGATCCAGCCTAGGCAACGCTTTCACTTTAAAAGTCATAGGAAGGATATTCCAAAAGCCCTTTTACTTGTGAATATACTGTAGTTACTGTCATGCAACTCTTTAAGAGAATATCGAAACTATTTATTTACTGAATTGAGCATCAGGCTGGTAGAAGCCTTTGAAACACGAAGAAAATGCGATGCTGTATTATAGTTTCTCATCGCAAAATATAATTTATTTAAAGCATAAATATATTTGTATACATATATAGGTACTTGTACGATTAACGATTCTCGCACTGACTTTTGTCATTTTTGTAAATAAATAAATCTGAAACTATGCACACTTGTCGAAGCATATCTCCTGACATATATTTTAAAGGTCATACATTGTGCCGATGTCATACTTTCTGGAATAAAATAAGGATTGCGAATTAAAATAAAAGATCTTTGCGAGGCTGCAATTTATAAAATATTTTTCCGGGTCTCACAGCAAATGTTATTATATATAAATAGAAATGTTATATCTAGAAATCATCAAGAGGAATTTAATATATAATATACGTTTCTAATAACTTTTAAATACCTTTCAACTATAGGGCTCAACTACATGATTCATCATGTTAATCATCGTCGTCGTCATCATCGGATGGCACAAATAACTCATTTTCTTCAAGGAAATTGGCAACGTTTTTACTAATAGCGGCACCAATTAAGAGGCCAACTATCACGCCGCATATTACTCCGACAATTCCAAATCGCGTTTTCTTGGGTTCCGGTAGTATTGAACCCGTAGGAGACGTAGTGGCAGAACGCGATATCAGGCTACTTTCTACTATATCTCTATTAAAAACACTTGAGCGCTGAAATAATAAAAATTTGCCCCTGCTCAACGCCATTTTGGGGAATGCGTGCTTATGTAGCCGGTCGATTCGGTTCTATTTTTTGAACTACACCAAGGATAAAACGAACTTGTCCAACCCCAGTGTTCAAATGCTTAAACCGTAATCACATGATACACAAGTTCTAGCGTTTTCCTATGAATATATGTATATCCAGAGATCTCAATATTATTTTTACGGCAGCCTCAACATGGCTGCAATTTTCGTATCAGCTGTAGTACATAAATTGCCGACAATTTAATGGTTCCTGAGATTGTGATTTTCTGCCAACACGCCCATCACGTTGGGTATTGAGTTCTAGTCAAGCCGAGAAATGCTTATTGAGGTAGAGATACTAATTTCCGCACTAAAAGATTTTAAACGTAATATCAAAGCTTGTGGATCCTGTTGAGCTGAAACGTTCAAAATGTCAGATATGTTCGCGCTGCTGTAGCTGTCAGCAGTTCACATGACTCCAAAGGAAAAAGATTCTCTGGATTAGCAAACTACGAAAGATGGATGTAGTCACGACAAGCCTTGAGGCTCTTATACGTACGTTATTGAAAGAATTTGTGTATTATTAATAGTCTGATGTACCGGTACGATTTCTATCACCTTGTGACGTGTCATTTTTTGCGCATTACCGGATGATTTTTATACAGCATTATTTAATGAAGTAACGATCCTCGTGTCATATTTACAATATTATTAAATTTTAGAGAGGGTCACCAATCCGCAGAATCAGAAACCAGATATTGCTGCTATCGAAGCATTCTGTTTCATGGTTACTAAAGAATCTGAAGGTGTTCATATCGGTAGCAAACTTCTTGCTACTCATATACAGTCTCCGACAGAATGGGAGGCCTTGCAGGCACTCACGGTTCGTCATGTATTACTTTAAGTTAACCTTTTTATATCAATTTTGTATCCTTCGGTGCATTCTTTTAGGCTACTCTTGTCTTTCTGCTTTATGTACTTTTACAATTGTTTATTTCAGCTTTTGGACACGTGCATGACACGCTGTGGACCTGCATTTCATGCAGAAGTTGGAAAGTTTAGATTTCTTAACGAAATGATTAAACTTGTTTCACCAAAGTATCTTGGAAGTAGAACACCCTCAGCCGTTAGACAGAAGGTTCTTCAACTGTTATATTCATGGACTAGAGAATACCCACGGGAGACAAAGATTAAGGAAGCATATGATATGCTTAAAAAGCAAGGTGTTGTAAAGGTTTGTAGAGCTATTGTAAAAAGAATCCAAAGCATCTATTCATTTTCTTATTAAACATTACTGGATGCTCCGAAAGGAGGAAGTGGCTCCAGTACCTAGTGTTGAGGATACTGCCAAACCAGTTAAAGCGAAGAACCCAATTTTTGAGGATGAGGAAAAATCGAAACTCCTTCAGAAACTTCTTCAGAGCAAAAATCCGGATGATCTGCAGGCTGCGAATCGACTTATTAAAACGATGGTGAAGGAGGTTCGTTTTAAAAATAATTTTCATGTATTTTCAATTATACTAATCAGTTAATAATTTAGGATGAGAAAAGGGTCCAGCAGAATTCACGGCGGATAATGGAATTAGAATCTGTTCATAATAACGTTAGACTCCTTTCTGAGATGTTGGATTCATACAATCCTGGGCAAGCCAGCGTAGACGATTTGGAATTGATGAAAGAATTATATCAAGCTTGCGAAAGACTCAGGCCCAACGTATTAAGATTGGCCAATGAAACTCAAGATAACGAAGAAATGCTCAGTAATGATCATACAAATTTATTTATAAATTTTTGTTTCACCATGGCAATATTCAATGTTTAACTGCTTGGTTATATTTTAGATGAGGTTCTTGCAGCAAGTGATGAACTTGGACAGGTCTTTGATAAATATGCAAGCGTGATAGTTCTTGGTCGGCCTTTCGAGTCCAAACAAAACTTAAACAATGGACCATCATTACTTGATCTGTCCTCTCCCATAGAAATCGAATCCACGGACAGCGGACCTTCAATTCCAAAAAAAAAATCAGAACCAGCATCGAATCCTCAATCGGATTTGGAGGTGCTCGGAGACATTTTTAATTCGATTGGCAATTCTTCGGCAAAGGATTCCAGTCTTCTTCTTCCAGAAACCGATATTATGCAACCAATAAGTGTTGCATCTGCTGCGAAAAAAGGTACGGAATTGGCAATTTATTATAATATGAAACAGTACATCAAAAATTTATCGTCAAATTGCATTTTGGTTATTAGAAGGTACCGAGGAAACTTCAAAAATTGATAGTAAAGCAAAAGCATTGGAAGATTTGAACGAACTCGGAGAATCTCTTTTGAAGCAAAGTTTGTCATCGACAACGATACGAGGTCACTTTAACAGTAGCAGGTATAAATTAAAGTGAACTGCAATGAAATAATTCTTATGGACTATACAAAGGGAATAATTATATTTCATCTCAATTATAGTAAAACTGCAGTTAGGGTACCGATGAACAGTATGAAACCCTTGGTGATACCTGAACCCGTTACTCAGGCTGATTCGCTTTTTAGTAATTCAAAATCATCAGTATGTTTACCTCAACCGGCGAAACCTGTTGAGATCGATAGTATTAGTACCGATTTATTGAACGGAGATGATTCTCTCGTGGATATATCTGTCCCATCGACCATCGAAGAAGCAGGTGTCGAAGTTTCCAAAGTAAAAGTAGAAGAGGCTAATGTTGAAAAAAAACCAACTGTTGCGGAACCAGAAATCAAGCCTCTGACTGACATAAATGTTACACTGGAAAACATTAAACCAGGTATAGCTTGTATCCTTCAACGTGACCTGTGATTTAAAAGTTTTAGGTAACAACTCAATACGTAGAACAATTTTCCATTTAGGTACAATACCACCCTTGACAGTTATCGAAGAAAAAAATGGGATATCAGTAGTTTTACATTTTGCAAAAGATGGCCCACGACCGGATGTCTCTGTGATCGTTGTCACGACCATGAGTAAAAATTCCAAGGCCCTCACTAATTATTTATTCCAGGCAGTAGTGCCTAAGGTATTTGAAATAATTATTTATGTTCTTGACGATACATATCTTGCAATATTTATTAATTTTTTTCTATAGAAATGTAAGTGCAGACTTCAACCACCTTCCGGAACGGAACTGCCAGCTCACAATCCGTTTTTACCGCCGTCTGCGATTACGCAGATAATGCTGATAGCAAATCCATTGAAGGTAAATTCAATTGATACTAATCAATGAAAAATTATTGTTAACAATTATCGATATCGTAATACAGGAACCAGTGTCTCTGAAGTTCATGCTCAGCTATACAATGGACGACGAGACTGTTACCGAAATGGGAGAAGTCGATAAGCTGCCGTCTGCGTAAATCTACGCCAATTAAATTGTTACTTATTCATTTCCGGTGTCGCTTACTTATCAGGCCGAGATTCGAGAAGGTGATAAATGTTCTCAAGCGCGTAAGATCACTTTTTAAGACTGGTTATTCAATGCAAGCGTCACGCTCTCAGTGGCAGCAATGATTTACTTAAAACACATTGTGAAAGGCGATTCAGTTTATTATGTTTTAACTTATTCCTTTGATTCGCGACTTCTTACTGCGGACACGCTCTTTGGATTTAGTATTAAACACGAAGAGATGCACGACGACAGAAACAAGAGCGTGGATAAACCAATAATTTCATTAGATCGTGCAATCTGTGAATTAGTCTTGTATAGTTAGGCTTAGGATGATACGAGTGATCCATACGTTCGTCCTCGACCAGCCGTGCGACGGGCGTTCAAATCGTTTATTATTAAAACGGAAAATAAGAAAAGAATATAAAAGAATGAAGCTAGTGGTATTTAAAAAAAAAAATTAAGCCTTCCCTATATATTCCTACGGAGATTGTTTCGAACGCAAAATAATGATTACTTCAATTCTTTGCTGTTCATAAATTTATGTGGCTTAAGAAGAGGAACGTTGTAATGTCGTATTTTAGCGGGAAGGAAGGACTTCGTCTCTAAAGGCTAGAGCCGTTATGGCCTTTTGGTGTCCTTGATACTCCCGTTCCACTGCTCCTGTAGAGACATTCCATAATCTCGCCACGCCATCCGAGGAAGCTTTATTAAAAGAAATCGTCGATTATTCGTATGGTGAATGCTGGCCGTAAATTCAACGTTAAAGTATTATCAAGTAACGTGCGTGGGATATATAGCTTTACAAATTTACTATATGGCTGTAATAAATACAGTACTTGTCGTAAGCACAAAAAGCGTGTAGTATATATCTAATAAAGATCTAGTCTTTGACCGATCAGTACGGACTTTAGTCAGACTGAAAATATCGAACCTGTGAATATATATTGGGAATCTGCACTGAAAGCAGCATCCCATACCCATCGTTTTGCCTCATGCTGGAGAACTTGAACTTCGGAGAAATCTGCGGTTTTCCAGACTCTGGCTGTCTGATCTGCCGATGTGGTAACCAGAAGACTATAAAAGAAATATTGCTGCGGATCATGTGGATACAATGTTTTTTGTCAGTAACTTACGACGAGTCAGGACTGAATTTACACCGGAGAGCATAACGTTTATGGGCTAAAAGTTTGTGACGAGGATTTAATCTTGTTGGCTCTTCCCCAACGCCTCCAGTTAACGTCCAAATGTAACAATGGCCTTTGTTATTCACTGCTGCCATGTAGGTCCCATCGGCATCTATAGCTATATCTTGAATAGAAGCTTCGGCTTCTGGGATCTGATAAATAATATGACTGTTATCGTCTATGATTATTGAAAATATTAAATTTGTTTATATTTACCAGCTGCTCATTGTGATCTGAACGTAAATCCCACAAGTGTATTACTCCACTTTGGTCTCCTACGATAAGCTCTGCTTGATTTGGATGTAAACAGACACAATTGACTGGTGCAGAAACTTGAAATATTCTTTGACATTGAAAACTACTAGACCTAAACAAAATTTTCATCGATAATAAGGATACTAGCTTAACTGAGTTTCAAAAAATTACCTCAGATCCCAAATTCTAGCAGAACAATCTTCACCTCCGGTATACATCCACTTACCCTCCTCCTAAACAAATTTCTATAAAATTTATCTCATAAACGAACCCAAGAAAAATACAAAACGAAAATCAAACAATTCCACAAGCACAAACCTGAAATCCTAATCCTGTTACATTTTTTGAAACACCTTCATAATTTATAACAGGGTTTGGATTGCTCGATCCAAGATCATACATTCGTATATGCTGATACCCAGCAGCTGCTATGACAGACTTGTCTGGTGTAATATCCAATGCATTTACTTGCTAAAATTATATCAAAGTAAAACCTAATACATGATAAATAAAACTTAAAAAATGATTAACTACAAAATACCGATTCTGTATGTTGTGCAGTCCGCTGACATACTCCAGTATGAGCTTGCCATATCTTAATAGTATGATCATAGCCCCCAGTGACAAAAATCACTTGCTCATTACCCGAGACATTATCAGTCGTCATGACAGACCTAATCAAAAAAGAAAAGGATTAACACCCCAAATAACTTTTTTACAAACCTTAAAAGAAATACCCTTAACAGTTCAATTACAAACCCTTGTTTTAAGTACGTCCAAAGCTTGCACTCCAAAAACACATTCAGAAATTTCCCATGGAATTATGAATGAATCCTACATTTCATTGTTGATAACAAACCAATATTTTCTTTGAATATTTCGAAATAGCCATAGTATCGCAATAACAAATAAGTCAATATTCGCAAGGCAAATTTAAAATATAAGAAAAATATGAAAATGCAGTTGGCCAGCGGTACTGGCGTACGCAAACACTGTCAAACTGTTACAAAATCCATTTAGCATCTACCAGCCATCTACAGTGTTTAATACCTAAGTAAATTTATCCTCATGTGATAAGTTACATTGACCGTCTTCACCGGAGCCTTGTTGAAAGATGAAAATCAAATTTATATCTATATATTACTTAAAATATAGATATACACTCTATGTACGTCAAATCTTGTTCGACTCTGGTGGAAACATAATCGTTTATTTGCCTTTACAGTAAGTCGGTTCTGAACAGCATGGCGCTAGTATCACCTTACGGTAAAACTACACTCATTTACGATTTAACCGGCAGTCGTGCAGTCTCCTTATTCGAAAACATTTTCCGTAGACGATAAGTTTCGAAAAGAATATCCGATTGAAAGTCGAATAATAAAATCTGTGCAATTCCAGCTACTCCATCCGAGTACGGTTACTTAGTACATGAGATTACGGAAGACACTTTAAATACAGCATCAGAGAGATAACTCTCTTAATCAAAGAATATGTAATAGAGAATACATGTAATACGAAAAACGTTTGATTCTTTTTAATTGAAAAAGAAGCAGATGGATATACGACGTTTTATTTGTTTGTTAAATCAACGCTTGATTAAATTATTATGCGTCCGCGAAGTACTGATAAACTTTATCTTACGCTCACGGGGAAACTGTGAAATTGTCATAAACTTTTTGACGCTATGAATTTTAATACATTTGTGGAACGTACTTGAAGATGGATTGTCTGCGGTGTTCGTCGTGCCTTGAAGATTAACGATAAGTTAACGTAGGAAGTGAGTTACTTTCTCTACAATTTCGCAAATAATCTCGTATCTCATCATGGCGACAGCCTTGTGGACACTTAAGGTTACTGGAAGACGTCAACGGCAGGCAGCGAGATAGAAAATAATTTATCTCTCATATTTAATTCTTGGAATAGATGCGAAGAGAAACGCGTGCGAAGTACCTATTAATAAAATATACAAAGGGACGTGCCGGGGGCGTGAAGATGTTTTATCGAGCCTAAAAATAGTTCGTTTGCTTTGTCTATTGACTAATAATTCAATGGAGGCCACCTCGCGTTAATGGCTGACCCGAAGTAATTGTTACTTCAACATTATTTTTGTTGGCTCGTCTTATTTTTCCTAAATTCCTTCGTTCTTCTCGACAGAGAATAAAGGTCTGCCGCGAAAAGAAAACTGCGTACCCAAAGTTACGGCTTCCTGCGAACACTTTATCAGCGGGACTCATAATTGTAAAGAAATAATGGGGTAATCAAGCGATGAATTAAATGAGCAAAGGTTAATGCAGGCTTATAATTATATTAATGAGCTTCGCGGGAACGATGGGGGAAATGTTAAAAGTATTTGAAGTATTACCTAAGTTACTTTTCTCTTCTATAGGTAACTTTACAGAACGTCTGTTATGTCGAGTATTTCTAAACACGATAAGTAGAGTATTTGAATATAGGAATTGTAACAATATATCGTATATACGTTATCTGTCATTCTAATTAATCACAAAATTCGCAAATTAAATGATTTCACGGTGTCAGTTATCAAATACTAAAGAGATTCACTATAAATCATCAAGGCAATCAATCAGTCCTTATTATACGCTAATATATTCCTTGAGGTAATCGTAAATGCCACGGAAAGTTGTCTATGTGACTTCTTGAAATTTCAGGTGTACTCGGACGATAATCAAGATAAAGTGTAAGGAGAGAAAGAGGAATAAAATAAAAAATCCAAAGTATACCAGTAAAAATAACATAGAAAGTCTTTGCTTTCTTGAGTAAATAATCAAAAGTCTCGTTCGATTGGTAAAATAAACAAGAAGAGAAGTTCGGTCGCGCATAGGTGTTAGAGAAGCCCCGAAGGTAATAAAATAGCTCCGTGATAAGAATAACCTGCCGAAAGAGAGAAGGAAAAGGGAATCCAGGAGGATATTAGAAGGAATAGAAAGAATCACAGCCGAATTCCTGACATGATCAGATGTTACCGAGAATCTTGGAATGATCGATCGATTCTATAGACCCTTCAGAAAACGGATGAAATCACATCTGCAGGCATATTGTTCCTAGGGCACAGCAGGGATACATGGTACAGAAGTAAAAGGGAATGATGGCGCATGCTCTTCCAGGTCGTCCTGCGGGTACCGCGTAGTGGTGAAAATCCATATCGCGTTGCTCTCAAGGAATAGCGGATATCGTCGGCGTCCGGCGACGCGTACGGATCGTCCAGGATGCTCTTCAGGAGGTCTGCCCAGCCAGGACGGAAGCCTCGAGAATACAGATCCTATTGGGATATTTAAATTTAATTAAAAGCATACATATATATAATATATATATATACATATAGACTCATAATGGTATCCGAAATGGAATCCATCATCACCTCCGTGGCTAATGGCACCAAGCCGCTCGAAGGCAACTACATCCACGAAGTACTCAACTACATCAACGAGCTAAACAAATCCCATTACACCGAGGAGCTCAAGTGTCTCAGATTGAAGCACATTGACCCTAAGAGTCCGTACGATCCTCGCTGCGAATTTGACTGGGATGCATTGCTCTGTTGGCCGCGTACACCGCCTGGAACACTCGCCACATTACCCTGCTTCGATGAACTCAATGGAATTAAATATGACAGCACACGTGAGTTTTACCTGAATATTTACTCTGTCATCGTCATACCTTGATAACAATCATATAACCATTATTATCTGTATATTCCCAAGGTATGAATTATCTTCTCATCTTCATTGAACATAATTTTACTCAAAAATCTATGCCCGGATTGCCCGAGGTCTGAAATAATATTGGATAGACATTGAAAAAAGCTTGCAGTTGATTTCCAGGAGTGGGTCCCGTGTGTTTTGGATTATCTTTCTCTCCTTAACACTCATCTACTTTTCTCTCCATATCACCCAATACCCTTCACGGTTTCTGGATTGAATTGTTCTATCGACGAAACGGGTATTTCTGCCCGGTATATCCAGAGTGAAGTATACTTAAAAAATTGATCGAATATCGAACCCGTGAATTGAGAGCACTTGCAAAGTATTACAGGTAATTAGTACAGTCCAGCAAGAAAAAGTTTAAATTATTATACTATCTGAATTTCTTTCTTAAATTTCCAGTGAACTTAATAGTTCTGTAACGCAATATCAAGGCTTTAAAATGCCAGTCCGTATCATTCAAACGATCTGTCACACACTTTGTAATTACTTCAGGTGGAATTAGATGTAATTCTATCCGCTTTTCTTGTCTAGCGAAAGAACTCCCTGTTGGAGCTGTCCCGAAACCTATTAGCAACGTCCTTCTAGCTAAATGCCAGCAAATCCTGTTATCGTTGACACACGAAATCCTAATTCGTTACGAATTGGAAGCAAACTCAAGAGGACTCACAGGAATATAACCAGAGAGACTACACGATACTTGAGGAGTGTCCCTTAGCGTTATAATCCATTAGCAGGACTCCAGGGAGTCCCGATATTCCTATACCAGGATCCATTACTCTCTCCTATACGTAACCTGTAGGAGCAGTATGGCATTAGTTCATGAATTTACAATTAGGTTAAACATTTACTTAACTTTTCGAAAACTGCCGCTTCACGGATACTCAGTACCCTGACTTCGGGCACCGTCCAACAAAGCCTTCATAGTCTATCAGTCGCGCCTTAGGGCTATCATCGACCCATGAGAATTCCCCAATACAAACTGTTCTCGCAGCTTCTGTGTTCATGAGTTTCGCTCGTTTATACACTTCCATGATAAGCACCAATCGCACAAAGTGAAATATTAAATCCTGACCTTTGAATAAACCATTGGACGAGGCAAAGATTGATTTAATTGAATTCGCGCATCAAAATACTTATTACTCGAGCATAAGCGGGATCGCTACAACGATAAAGGGTATTTTTTTCTCTTATCTCAATAGATACAAACATTTATAATATTCTGAATATATGATACATACTAAATTGCCATGCTCATTACTCCCATATACCTATATTCTCTTTGAGCACCGTCTATTACCATAAGCTATCGCAACCTTATGAATAACTCAATATTATCATGCTCTCACATAATATGCACACTGCAAATAGAATGCACTCTGGTATATAAAACAGCATAGTGTTTCCTATACCGTAGAATATCGAGATAAAGCAATTTCGCTAATCCATACATTTAACCATACCGTTAATATAATAATTAGCACAGTACTACGTCCGTGCATTCCCCTAAAATATTCACAGAGCGTAATTGACGCGTGAAAAATGTTAAGCTACTCAAAGTCTTAGGTAAATGGCTGCGGCGTTTCCTATTAAAAAAAGAATTATCGTCGTTCAACATGATTACTCCAGAATCTCGTTTCCTTCCGCTGTCAGGTCCCCGACGGTACTTTTACCACGTTCCAGAATCCGTTGAAAAAGACGTTATACCTACATACAAACACCATAGACAGTCTCAAGCATTTTAACTCATTCTCCTCTTATTCTAAACGCTTTCTACAATCCGTTACTCTTATCGAGACTCTCCATTTATAGAAGATTTCGCATTACCCTGACCTCTGCATTACCCCACTGCTCCCGTGGAAAGAATCAAAAAACGAACTCCCTAAGCAGACAGAGTACGAACTGGTATTCGTAGGAATATAGCACAAGACAATTCGTAGAGGGTCAGAGGTGGTAAAGCTGTCTTGTAACAATACCAGGTAGCAGCACGGACTACGCGTACAGTGCAGACACCGAACGACCATATTTCTTAGCACGCAGTCAAACACGGTGGCGTGTTTACCAAACGATTTACGGCCGTTGACAAAGAGACCCTTTGATTACCAAGAACTCCTCCGTCGCTCGATGGCGACCCTGGCAACAGTGGAGCGAAGCAAAAAAAAATATCTTATCAAAGAGACAACGAGATATTTACATTGACAACTTGTAGGTACTCAACGGAAAGAAATATTTGCGTGTCTCTTTTGTTAATTTCTATTCTTTTATCCTCTTAAACTTTTGCCACTTAATCGGTATATTTATTTTCCTACGAAATCCAGCCTTTGATTTTTACGTATTCTCTTTTTCTTTTTGTCACCACTCTCTATACCCGCTCGACGTAGTAAACCACTGTTTCCATTAACTGCCTCATATAATAACCGCGGAGGAGCTTCTATTATAGGATGCATATATACATAATAGACATTGTACGGACGGTATCCTAGCCCAGCGCAGCTATACCCTATCTATATGCAAAGACCTGATGGAATACACTGTCTGGTGTTATAGGGTACACAGAATGTCCTGCGATGTACTCGCGATTTACTCGCTTCGCTATTTACAACGCGAGCTTCTCCATAACTCTGTACACAAGCATGTATGTGCCGCGTATCGCTATTAACTGTGTATTTTATAAATCCTAACGTAGACTAGGTTTATGCATGGTAACGATATGCTTTACGCATCTCAGTGTACGTGCGCCGATGGTCTAGTTCCTCCTGTAACGTGGACGTGGATCCGTCCCGTATGCTTTACGGAATAAGATAGGTATATAGTATCGTTATATACATACATATCTGATATAGAAATTCTTATGGTATATATGTATGTATCTATAGCTATGGAAGGCAAAATAGGCTTGTGGCTTAGATGCGATTTCGCTCCAGAACTCACCTACAGGGATATTACTGATAATAGGCTAAAGAGTAAGACGGTGATAAAAGTCGAATGGGGACGAATTTCATCCCAAGGGATAGCGGAGAGACCTTGATCGGTTAGATAGGAACGATGTTCCCTATATCTGGTATATGCATGGGGGGTGGTTTATGTACTGTCTTTATGTATATGTATGTATTATGTACTATGTACCTGGGGGAACTAAGGAAAAACGATTTTGCTCGTCGTAGATATACTAGTCAGCCCTTGAAGCTTTGTCATCGTTTATTATGCCCATGAGATTCGTGTTCTGAGCTTCTATACGGATTCGGGCGTTATGACGGGTGGACGAGATGCCGTGGCGACACTTATCCAATTCACGAAAATGTAGCTTGATTTTTTTTTCAGCGACGAAAGGAGAAATAGGAAATAAAGTCAGAAGGCGCTGAAATCAAGCTTGACTTTATATTGGTATTACTGGGATGATAGAGCGTAAATCCTTTTCGATCCGTAATACGTGCTTTCTCTGTGCGGGATCGTTCGGTGGAAACGCATCGGTTTAATTGTCTTTTAAAAGAAATATGGCTTGTCTTTAATTCCTTGAGTGTTTATTGTAACCCGGGTTGGTGCGAGGGAGACGGTGCTTGGTGGGAAGTACGTAATAAGAGAGAAACAGACGTAGTCGTAGTTTGAAATTAAAGTTTTTATCGAATCACTGCTACTCTTTATGTCCATTACATTCGAATGGGCATACTTGTGCATTATTTATTCGTTAAACAATCGCGGTAATGGCTTCCGATCGAATTTGTGCGAAGCAATGAAATTACATGGTGCGTCAACAGATATTGGAAAATTCAGTGGATTTTCTGTAAAATTTCACAGAAGCCATACTTGAGGTTTAATTAGACCTGTCAAATGTAAACGGTGCGTTTGAACTGTTTACCCTCTATAAAGCATATCGATACGTATACAGGGTGTGTACCGTTGGAAAGGGAATACCCAAATATATTCTTTGGTTATGAAAATCGGGAAAAAAGATGTGAAAAATAATTTGAATGATTTTAAAAAGCAGATACAAGGTAAAAGGAATTATTTAGAAAGAAATTGGTTCTTTAAAAATTATTTTATATTTTTTGTTTAACCCGTGAACGGTTGCTATGAAAATTTCTTTCAACTTTCTTTCTTCAAATCGATATCTTATTCAAACTTTACGTGGCTCGAATACTCCAAATTCTTTCTGTCTGAAGACAATACGTGTCCTCGATCTAATTTTAATATTTCTTATGTTCCTTGGAAATCTTTTCATGGGCAATAAAAAAAAAAGTTACTGTCAAATGGTCGGCAGACTGGAAAAGTTTTTCGTATCACGTGCATTGGAACTGATTACGGAATCAGCCACCTGCGGATTTAACGATTTATGTTATATATCGATGTTTGATTAGCGAATTTCCAAGATATCGCTTCTCAATTTTCGAAAATCACTTTATTCAGCTTTTCGATACTTCCGACTTATTGAAATTTTATAAATAAATTTCAATACGTAAATACCTATAAAATTATCTTCGAAAAGAAAACAGCAGATTCGCTGGTTGAAAACATTGATATTACGTGTCGGAAATTTTTTGCCCGGATATTCAGTGCCAAAAAAAATATTTAGGTGATCAGTATTCCGGTGGACCATTCTTTACATACCACCCTATATGTAATCCAGAACTATAGATTTATATGCTTTACATACATAGATACTCCAGTATCCCCATACCAATGGATTTTCCTCGAGTATTATCAACATGCTGGTCCTGTACGTTCCTTTACAAATTACTACAACTGCACGTCAAAAAATGATAACCAGTAAAAGATTCAGCACGCGCCGTGCACGTATTTCAAAAATATATATTCCAATGATATACGTGGAAAAAAATAATCCGTGCCAGAAAGTATTACACGCTAGCAGATAAAAACAATGCGAAACGCCATCGAAGGTTGTATCAGCGGTTTGCCAAAGGTTTTGGAAGCGCTTGTACCCAGTGCTTATAGCTGCACGTAATCGGGCCTCCTATTTAACTTTGGTTATCAGGAACGGTGGTCCCTGTACACCGAGAAATTAACGGACAGTTTACCGAACTTAGATAACCAGGCACATTGTACGCGTAACCAGGAGCAGTTGATAATTAACTCGAGTAAGCACGCACTCTAATTATAGTAACTAAAAAAGCCTCGGAGGGTTTAACCTGGATGACGCAGAGAAAAAGGTTCCTATAAAAAGACAATGGCCGGACCTGCTTTCTCCCACCATTTACTTCGAGCTTCCAGCGTCCTTCGCTTCCTTTTTTTTTTATACATGTAATCTATCGCACGACTCTTATCATTTAATCTAATCAGTCCGTTCCAACGTCTTTTTTTCAATTCATTTCTTTACTTATTTTTCTTAAATTTACGTACACCGAGATACACTTCTGTTTTTTTTTCCTGCCAAGGAGATACATGTTATTTATGGATCTTTATGGGCTTCGGTCTCGTTAGATGTAAGCAGAACTGGAACGCTGCTTACTTGTAGGCTTCAATGACTTTTCGTTTAATGTAAATACGATTAAGCTCGAAATATCGTTGCGATGCTATAACGAAGTTAGGCTATGCTTTGATCATACTCGAGCAAGTTAACAAGAATTTCTTTATCGACGAGTTCAAGACCTTTGAATATTTTTTTCAAAAAGTACCTTCGGTCGGTAACGCGGGTAGGCCTTTCGCTAGATTAGGTTGTATGTCTTATTGAACCAAATAAGTATTCGATTAAAAAGTTGAATTGGAAAATTTTCCAAGGTAATGTGTTTTACTTGTATTTGTATATATATATATATAGCCTTTATATAAAATATACATGTATATACTGTGGGTACCTTGTCACACGGCGGTTAATCGAATTCGCTGAAAATGCCATTGACTATTCTGAACGCGTCAGTTTGTTAATTATCATTAATTAGCCTCGTACTCGGGTTGTACAGTTCTGTTATTTTGCCAGTTCGCTAATTATTCCGTATTACCGTAAATAGACATTGGATTTTACCCACTGACTCACCGGTAGATTAATTGGCCGAGTGATTGATTAGACTTTGGTTTTAAAAAAATCTGCTGAATTTGTATTTTCACTTTGTGGTTATTCAACTAGTCGAACCGATGAGCGAGGATACTTTTTTTCTTTCGAGTTCTGCAAAAGGAGTATACCGAAGATTGGCAAACGAGAAGAAAACTTGGGCGAGCATTCTTTACTTTTATACAAAATTATCACGGAGCTTGATATTCGCAATGTATTATATTTATGCGTCTGTCAGTGGAAGATTATAAGAAAATGTATTTATTGAAAGGGGAAAAAAAAATTGGTAATTAATTTTTTTTATCTTCGCGTTTATTCCTTTCTTCCTGCCTGCCTTTTGTCCGACATTTTAACCCTCTTGATCCATGATTTGTGCTGTGCCTTCTGCAATTCTTTATTACAAAGGAATAGCGTTCTTTGTTGCTGCTATTCGTACATCCTCTAAAGAACAGAAAAGGTACTCCATTAGCTGTGCTATACTCGTCTTTTGTCTTATGTATTATGGCTCGATATTACCACGGGCAAGTACATTTCACTAAATTAGACAATACTCGCTATCGTCGTTAATTCCACCCACCTGAAGTTGGCAGCACACACATTTTATTGTTAACCATGTTCAGGTGGCTAAGCCCGATATGCACGGCTATACACGTATATATAGCCTTTAAATCGTCATCTCTAATACTAAATAATTTAAAGGGTTCTCCAGTATAATTTCTAATATTTACCAATAACAGCTATAACGCTTATCGCGAATCAGCCTGGTATACGTAATCTCGAGTAACGCGTTAAACTTTCTTTCGACGAGAAATATTTGTGTGTAAAAAAGTAAATAAAAAAATATTCAGCTTCTCTCCGTTCCAAAACATTGAGTCAATCTTCTTTTCCAAAAATTTCATGCGTTCCAAAATATAATTCATCATTCTTACGCCTAAAGATGTTCCCGTTCTTCCCACTGTTCTGGAACTTTCCATTTTGTAATAATTCGATTGCGTCTGTTGACATTGCTCGAAAGCACACCGTCGTACTTTCAACAGTCGACAATAAAAACATCCGATAAGCTTCTCGAACCGCGTATCGCAACGGTTCCTTAAATATTTGAATTCTCGCACAAGATGGAGCTTGTTTGCGCACGGGATGCCAACTGGGAATATACTATTGATGTAATATAACGAAGGGATGCTCGCGACTCTCCATTGAAAGATACAAATTTTCTTATAAAATTGACCCACCATTTCTTCTTTTACAAATATCAGTTCATTACCCTCTTAACTGTCTCTCTCTCTCTCTCTCTCTCTCTCTCTCTCTCTCTCTCTCTCTCTCTCTCTCTCTATATATATATATATATATATATATATATATACATATACACTAATTAATTATATTTTACTGTATTCTTTGTGATTCAACAGAAAATGCCAGCAGATGGTGCTGGTTGAACGGAACCTGGAGCTTTTCGAATTATTCGTTATGTGCCGACGTAAGGACGCCCAACGTCGAGAGTGACGTGGAGATCACGACGATGCTCTACTTCGTCGGCTACAGCCTCTCGCTCTTCACCCTTATCGTCGCCGTTTCCATATTTTTATATTACAAGTACGTTAACTTATATCTCTTAAGTCCTCTACTTTCTTCGCGTCTTTTTCTTCTTTGCCCTCTGGCAATCGAATATTTTTTTCTCGCAATTCTTTCATACCTGTTCCTTTTTTTTTTTTTTTCTTTCATGCCAAACCTCTCAAGACGTTTATCTCGTTACGGATTAATGGCACGATTCAAGATCCTCGAGGACTCATTTGCAATTCAAAGTATCGCGTGGTGCAGAGTGCTCGATCATTTTTGAGTCGTTAGGCTTAACCTCCAGTCCTGCTCAAACTTTAACCCCGTTTGGAGCCACGAATTATTCTTCGGGATTAGTAGAAGATGAATCTCCGAGGATAAAATATCCCTTATGCTCGATTTATTTTCACTGGCAGGAGAATCCTACAGATATATATATATATATTTGCCTATACGATATTTTAACAATAATTGTTACCGTAAAAACATGATAATTATTTTGCTCTCGGACGAACCTCATTATGCGTAAATACATATAACCTGTGCATTCGGTCCAAATGGAACACGCGAATGTGCTTTCATTATAAGAATCAAATGACTGCCTTATCTTCAGCTGTTACATTTGGACCGAATAATCCAGTATATGTACATATGCATACATGGCATACTCTAGCACTACCAGTGACCGGTCTTTTCACACTTTTTATTTGATCTTTTATTTATCATCGAGATGACGTATGTATGCATTCAAAACAGGTAACGATTAAATACGGAAGTTCCTTTTTTTTTAATCATCTGACATTATTTTTAAATCTGGTAGAAACCCGATTAACGCAAGGTAACAATTACAAATTGTTAATATTAAAATTTTCACAATAATCATACATAACTGATGTACGTGACCGTTGTATCTGTCAGTAGGAAATTTTAAGATTGGCAATATTTAATTTTTATATTTTTTTAATGAAAATTTTACGAATAGACTTTACGGTCAGAGCATCTGCCTTCAATATTCACAAGAGACTGAAATACAAAGAAACATGGGCGCGCTCAGTGATCGATAAAATATTAGCTCTGAAATGTCCTTGGAAGTTTGAGTAACGAAAAAAAAAAGACAAAATTATGCCTGGAGAGTAAAAGTTAAGCGAAAGTAAATATTTAAAAAGTAAGCCTCGTAAAGGTTTCATTGTGAGTTTGTGCATTTGACGTATTTATACAATTTTAATTCTCCTTTTGTTTTCTTCCAGGGAATTAAGATGCCTCCGTAACAATATACATACGAATTTAATGTTCACGTATATACTGGCCGATCTAATGTGGATACTAACGACCGCGATGCAGGTAATATCGTGGCGCTTCGGATCCACTTACATCACAGCCATGTGCTCGGGCTATATAGATACACTGATGACAGCAGATAGTGACCTAGCTGAACTTAGACTCGCTATACATACGTATATAGATTTCTGTTCGCCAGAAATAATGTGGGCTTGAAATTTGAGCGTCATTGCGTCAAGGTTAGACAAAATTGAAATCGATTGCTCTCACTGGCCCTACTTTCTTCCTTGTAATTAATAGTACAATCGAATAAGCTTGAGTCTCTTGATCAATAGGGACTCATCAATCAAAGCGCTTGAATGGCCTATTCAGATAACAGTTTATAGAATCCGCGTACCAACGCCTCGTTTGCATCCTCATATATATCTGAGGCATCCTCGTGACGTGGCGGGTAATTTATATTAAGAGGCCAAGGGGGAATTTCAAATTTTCATTCGTCGCTCATCGAGTGCCCTGAGATAACGTCAAATGTAATATCCGAAAGCGAACGATGGAGCATTGATACGTAATTACGCTTAAGTTATATAAAAGTATTGCCTAATGAATTTCTTTTATTATTTCTTCTTCTCAGATCTCCCTGCAAACGGACGTACCAACCTGCATCGCGATCTTCTCCCTTCTTCATTACTTTCATCTGACCAATTTTTTCTGGATGTTCGTCGAAGGTAATGGAGATAAGAAAAATTGGGCACCACTAAATGTTATTCGAATTGAAATTTACTTGAAGCATCACTGGCCTCGAGTGTTACTCAAATTTAATGACACGGTAGCTAATAGGATTTGCTGCATGGTATAGTGTAGAGCCAGTCACGAGTTAAGTGGGACACCGATAAAGGGATAGAACGATTAAGGGTATAAACGGACTGATAAGGCTCACATAGATATTTTCATAGGGAACAATATTTTTCGGACAGTTGGCAATTAGACTTTTTTTCTTCTCTGTTTCAGGATTGTACCTGTACCTGCTAGTCGTAAAAACTTTTACTGGAGACAATATTAAATTAAGACTCTGCCTTGTGATAGGCTGGGGTATGTGTTCACTGATTTTTCTTGAATTAATAACGCCATCTTTTTCTTTAACTTTACGCTCCTTGTGCTCTGTACTTAACGAGTTCTCTTTTTAGGATTGCCCCTTCTGGTAATAGCCGTTTGGGCAATCGCCAAGTCCCTCGCAGGCGTTTCGTCACAGATGAGTAACCAGGTGCAGATAGAATTATTAAAATATAATTTATAGCCCATTATCGTAGCCGACCTTGAAAAACGTTTAAAATCTGCTTTACTTAACCCTGCAGGTCGGACTTTGGCGTCATTGTCCCTGGATGTCGCCGCATCCCTATGACTGGTTTTATCAGGCACCAGCCATTATCGTGCTCGGTGTCAATGTCATATTTCTCTTCATGATAATGTGGGTTAGTAGAGTATTATAGCGACCCCCGTCACTATCATTTAATTGGCACTACCCTGATCTCCCTATTAATAGTCTTTGTTTCATTAACAGGTTCTGATAACAAAGCTGAGATCAGCCAACAACGTCGAAACTCAGCAATACCGTAAAGCCAGCAAAGCCCTCCTCGTTTTAATCCCATTACTGGGCGTGACTTACATCCTGGTATTAGCCGGACCCACCGAAGGGCACGTGGCGAATGTATTTTCCTATGCCAGGGCAATATTATTATCCTCTCAGGTGAATCAATGAGGCGTCGATTAAACTACTAGGATCAGTATGCTAAATTGCTGTGGAGTTAGTGTAATTAAATGTTTTTCTTTTTTCATTGCCCGTTCCATTCCCATTGCAGGGCCTCTCGGTAGCGTTGTTCTATTGCTTCCTGAATACCGAAGTACAGAACACCGTGAGACACCATTTCTCAAGATGGAGCAACGCGCGAAACCTTGGGACCGATCGACGCTACTACAACAACTGGTCGCCGCGCTCGAGGACTGAAAGCATAAGGTACAATTTTGAAATATATGTGGCCGTACCTAATGACTCGTAAAGTTTTACGTCCTGAGGGGGCCCATTTTGATATTTGCTCGAAGGCTATATTGCCAGCCGTCAAATCCATATCGCAAGCGCGAATCGACGGTGAGCGAAACGACGACCACCACGGTAATTGGGCCCAATTCTGCGACAGCCTTTTTGGAACGTAACAAGAAAGCCATATCGAAAGATCTGAACGAGTGAAGCGACCCGCTTCTTCGTTTTTACTTATCCCTCGTCCTTCTGCGTACGTATATCGAGGACGGAGCTACTGCGGGAGACGAAGAGGATATCGTACCTTGATGTGTATCGCTGTTTATTATAAAATAGAATTATATTCTATATAATAAAGTATTATTGGTATACTCGACACTTCGACGAGTCAGGGTAAGTAGATGTATAGATAAAGCGGCTTACGTTGGCGTCTCCGAATCCTTAACTTCATATCAAGCATACACTCACCACTTTGCTACTAGTACATTAAACCATTAGGGTTGCGGCATCAGCTGGCCCGTGAATCGCGGTACACTTGGGTTTCAATGACAGTTTAAGACGGCTTGATCGATATCAATTGGCTCGTGGAAACTCGATCTGATTCAGCCGTGAACGGGTATCGGTATTTCGATATGCTTGAACGTTGACTTAAAAAATCTCAGGACATTGAATCTCTCTGGATCCTTCATTGCGGACAATTTTTACTGAAATAATGAAAACTGTACCTGATCGTTCGAATTCCTTACTTAATCTTAGTACTCTGAGAATTTCCTGGGATAGGTGTCTCAATAAAGTGTCACTCGAGTTATCTTCGTATATCACTTTAATGAGCATTGCACATAAAGTAATATTGAATGATCCTTTAGGATTTATTTTTGTTCTTCTTCCATCGTTTTTTTTTTTTTTTTTTTTTTTTTCTTTTAATGCCAGAAACTAATTCTGCTGTTTGTACCCATTGATCTGTCGTATATCTGCGAAGATATATTGATCCTCGATACGTCGGATACGAAGAGATAGAAAGCAAAGGAGGAATGTTCCGATGATCGTTATTTTACGAATCTTATTGTAATTACCATTCTTTACATTCAGCGATAATTTAATCATTACATTAACAACTGCATACTGTTCATATTGTTGACGTGTCCACGTTTACGTAAGACCTAACAATACTTTGTACAAGATTTATGATACAAATATATTAAGACATTCTTTTCTCGGTTTTACATCGTCTACAGTGCACCAAGTTGTCTTCCTTGACCCTCGAACCGTTTTACCTTTAGTCCGGTTTCGGCATTTCCTTCAATTTTTATTCTACTTCTGATATAATCGTGAATCGTTATTGTAAACTACGCACACTGATGTACGATATACAAGCATACTTCTTTTATTCATTGAGATTGTTTTTTTATCTTTTATACCCGTCCGGGTTGAATTTATTTTTATTTTTCTTTCTCTGTGGTTCCCTTTTTCTCTTCTTCTTCTGTGATCTATTAATTTAATTTATTCACTTTGGAGCCGTTAATCGTGAACCTTGTTCGTGATTCTGATACTTTGGTTTTCCGTGCGTGAATGGCAGATACCGGTACTTTATCATATGCTGAAGAGACAACAAGAAATTAGTTATTAGGCACGATAGGCAGGTAGGTCAATGATAAGGTTGTGTAGCGTTATATAAATTTACGCAAATAGATTACCTTAATCTGCCGCTTCATTGTGATGCAGAATAACGTGATAAAGTACATTACTAAAATTGGCCAGAACACTGGTATGTTGAAGCAATCAAATAATGTGCAAACGAGGGCAAATAGTGTTGATTTCGTCACTGAATACCAAAACTTAAATTCAGGTAGGCGCCTTATGAACGGCCTGAACTCCTCGTTCGATCGCGTTGGTAATTCAGGACCTTCTCCGTCTGCAAAGTGCCGAGTAGAAATACCAGTGTGTAGTTTATATTCTGCATGAAGATTTTATACGGGACACGGTGTTTTACTTACCATCGAAATCCATCGCCGGGTCTATCTTTGGCGTGAGGAAAGCAATGAACAGATTAAGGTGGTAGATTCCTAGTGCATACGTGACAATATACCAACCCTAAAAAATAC
The DNA here is from genome assembly GCA_030142595.1 of Trachelus iudaicus. NCBI lineage: Eukaryota > Metazoa > Arthropoda > Insecta > Hymenoptera > Cephidae > Trachelus > Trachelus iudaicus. The sequence continues at coordinate 27,688 of JARQTH010000733.1, read as the reverse complement.
AACACGTGTTTTATAATGACACAGTGAGTAATATAAAAATTATTTTATCCAAGTCATTTTAAATTTACCTGTGTGAGTACTATACGCAAGAGGAATAATGCTAAGAGGAATACAGCAAATATCCATCTTGATATGGCGTGGGGTGTCCAAAGATCAAGATAATTTTGGTAAATCTGAAAATATAACGTGCAAGCATTAAGAGATAATTTACTTAGTTTCTTTGCATAGATTATAGTACCAACCTGCGATATTCTCGTTATTGCTTGACTGAACACATTACGCTTTGGTGGACCACTCAAATCTTCATCTTGCATCATCGTATCTATCTATAATTACCCATAAATATAAAACAAATTAAAACCAATGAATCCTTCTCAGCTGTCATGATACTCTTTAAGAAACTTTTAAAGTAAATTCGAATCACATTATCCATTGTTACAAAATTGTATTAGTTAAATATCCACTGCTCCGGAACGCATTCTATCTGTTCTTTATCCCCACAGTTAAACTGTTCATCAGCAATTATTCCAATCTTGGCGTAGCACTTTGATAACCAGCAACTTAAGCTCATTAAGATGTCATATTGGCTTCCTTTAATTAACCTACTACCAAATATTTTCCATTACAAGATTGACTCCCCACGAGACTACACATGCCGGAAAACAATTGAGCACATCATTCCTGACTTCTTATCCTCACCTATCCCATCAGGACGAAGATACTGATAATACTTCCTCATCCTAACCTCGTAAAATCACCTTCTAAGATTGCTTCAGGCTTTACCTGATTTCGGCCGTGCTGATGGGAACTTCCTCGCAAACGTGATATAACAACCTATGTACGACGAAGGTGAACGCACAAAATTAACGGCATACTATGCACGGCTAATTGATTATCAAACATAAGTCGAAGTGCACCGGATTCAGAGGAACTTGTCTTCAGGGACACACAGGGGCACAGCCGAGAAACTTGGCGAGTAATCGTGCTCGCGTGAGTTCACAAAACTCGGTGACGCTGGCTGATTGTTATTGGTTCTCGGTACTTATTATGGCGGACCCGCGAAACCTTTAATGTATCTAATCCATCTATGATTTACTTCTGCGTCATATTCTTTTTATCTGAAACGTATATCAAATAATTAACTGGTCTCTTCGTTACTTCATAGTGATGTTGAAATAATAGCTTTATCCTGCATTAGATGGGCAGAGACCAGTACTCTCAATTTTAAATGACTTCAATGTTGTGATCGATATTCCAAATGTTTTATTTCAAGAGGAAGCAGATAATATGAATGGGAGATACAGCGTGGATATACCAACACGTGATTCCACTTGATTTTAACGATCTCTGCATATAGTCATTCCGTGGAGCGTCATGATGATTCCTCAGCGGGCTCAGTTGTGAGAATTTCGGCTACGTGGCATTCTGGCTTTTGATGGGTTTCACTTCCTTTTCCGGTAGTACCGTGGGTTTTTATCGTTCGTCTTTTAGGTGTAGCTAATGATATAATAGTTTTTCATGACGTTGGATTATGTAGATAAGAATATATACTGACAGTGTAACATAGTCTCTTGAGTAAATCATAAAAAAGTTTTCGTTTTAGCTGTTGAATAACATTAAAATTGTTGTCGTTACAATGATTCGCGATTTAACGGCAAGACAGTGCATGTAATAACGGGGAGGAAGATTTATCACTACACGAATGATATGGAGTTAATTGTATAATTATATCGTATCTATATATATCCGCATCATTGTTTACTATGTCACACAGTTATATTCTTTAAAGAACTTGAAATATCGTACATTCCGTTAGAGCCAATTTCAAGGCTTTCGGTCACCTCCTCGCCCGGTATGCTCTCCCGCTATTGCATTCAATTTTGGACGGTAAAATTTTACAGTTCTGAACTATTCTAAGGAAAGCAAACAACATTTTTTGAATAAACTTTTAATATTCAGTTATTTCACTGACAGATAGAATCATTCGGACACGATTACGAAATTCATTATTGCTTTCCCGCCGTCCGCGGGCCAATCACAAGCCTTTATTTGCGTCACGTGACCTCCATTGTCGTATCCCCACCTGTTTTGAGAAAGCCATATTGATTTTTCGACGTAATACAACCACCAAGCCCTTTCGCGTATAATTTTTGCCTACAGTAATAAAAAGACTAAAGCGAACTTCCAAAGTAATCAAAGAAGTATACTAAGTTGCTGAATGAGCGCGTCAGGAATAATTCCGAGAACAGGGCGCGGCAGTTCCTACCGATTAATTGTCAGTTACTTTACTGGTGTAATCGGGGCACGCGCACCAGCATCGCCCTGCATGGTCATCGGTTGCCATCGGTTTGGCTCATATGCGAACCCCAGGAACTCCCTCACGTCTTGGATATGCCGTTGTCGCTTTACTACTGGAGTTTACTTTCACCGCATTACATAGCCAGAATGTTGACTGCTGTGCGTATTTACTATGCGACGATAGTATAGTGCCGCACGCGTGATGGGGCAGCTCCGAAAGTTATTCACGCGAACGCATATCTTCGCCGCCGGGAAGCCAGTTACGAAATGAGCCTGTGACAGCAAGCAGCAGCAGCCACTAACTGCTATTAGCATAGTGGTTCCATTGGTGAGCTGTTAGGTCCGTTCTGCGCGTTCCTTTTGAGTGAGTTCTCGCCCACGAGTTACATTGTATGTCCCCCGTTGGATCTCGCATTGATAGATCGACGCGCGTGGTCAGTGAAAGTGAAGTTTTACATTGATTGAAGAAAGACTTAATGAGGTTTAAAGAGAATTTAGACTCCCCGATAAACTACGTGGTTGCCGCGATGAGGCTTCTCATTGCTATTGCACACCCTGGATTATAGAATGGGCCTTACGGTTCTGACGCCTTTACTCAGCTGCTATTGAATTTGGAGATATTCTAGAATCTTATTGAAATTTTATGAAAGAACCTTCAGTCAGGAACTCTCTAGTAATCACGTTTTGTGCTCTGATTTGTTTTGTTGGGCCATGGACAAGTTTGGACAGTCTTGAGTTTTTTTTTTTCTGGAAGACAGTGTTAGAGCCAGATTGGAGCAGTCTGTTATTCTGTTAATGGTTTTGATGAATGGCTACTTTTAATTGAGAGACATTGGTACCATCCAATTTATAAAGTTTGTTAGCAAAAGAAGAGATACCGAGGAGTCTTATTGTATCATGAATGTAAGTAGAGGTTTTGGAAGACACTTATTTAATTTTCTAATTGGTAAAATTGATAGCATTTTTTAATCCAGTGGTGCTATACTCTTTTCATTTTTTGGATCTGTTAGAATTAAAAATATGGATTTATGACAATATATTTATCTTTCATGTTTTTCTTGATTCTATACATTATGTTTGAAACCAGATGGACTTTTAAATACTATGTTTATGTATATTGTCATGTTGTAAAAAGAAATCCATAGAACATGTGTTTCTCCTAAGGGCTAATGATTTGCTCCAATGTTTTTTGAATCATGCTACATTGGCTAGTGTCCGGACTATTTTGAGAACAGTCTGGTTGTACCGACCAGTTATATAATAAGCTGGATCACTGACCCAAAAACTCAGTAAATTTAGTCCCGATGACATCTGTGGAATGTAATTACACTTTTGTTCATGCTTGGATTCCAAAGGGAGGAACAAGAGAGAAAAAGAGGAGATGAGAGAGAAAAATGTTAAAATGCATGAGAGAGTGAGATAGAGCGGTTGTACCATTAATGGTTTTAAAAATAGTTCTTGGCTTACTTCAGCATATTTTCTATTAACCTTTTGATAAGAAACATCACTGTTGATTGCTTAGATCCATTAACATACATTAACTTATATTAACATGTATTCTAAGCTACAATTTAAACCCTTCAATTTCAATTTGGCCCTTTAACTATGTTCCGTGGCTATTCTCATTCAAAGACAATCCTAAAACTTGATAGCGAAGAGTGTTTTGGCATCGAAGGTTTACTAGCTGCCTTGTTTTCTGTTGCACTAGGTGGCTTGCGCGGCAGAGAGGTGGTGTCGCGAGGGTGGTTGAGTCGCCTTCGGATACGTGAGATGATCGAAAGCGTATCCCGACGAGCCCTGAGCGGCTCCAGCGGAAGCTATCACGTTCGTGGTGCTGAGCTGGCCCGAGATCGTAGACTCAAATCCCTTTCAGCCACTGTTGTCTTTCTCGATGACACTCAACATACCTTCCAGTTGGATGTAAGTCACGCAATAAAAATATTCCATGCTTTCAAAGTATCCAAGACAGATTTCTTCTTCTATTAAAAGATCTTACTTCAATACTGCGTATCATTAGATTTTTTTCAAGTTCTTCTGACCCAAATATCTTCCTTCTATTGAATCCTGAATACATAAAGAAACCAGGGAATCCTTAAAAGTAACAACCCAACGTTATGGAGATTCTCGGTATTTTATTTCAGAAGAGAGCTAAAGGTCAAGCCCTTTTGGATCTCGTATTCCAACACCTGGAGCTTATTGAGAAGGACTACTTTGGCTTACAATACGCCGATAATGGGGCTGCACCGTCCACGTGTCCGAATGCGGACGTAATGGTATTTATCATCTTGATAACTCTTAATGATTTTTAATTTAAATTCATACAAACCAATAACAATTTCCATTTCCATTTACAGCGCTGGCTCGATCCTGCCAAACCGGTCAAGAAGCAAATAAGAAGTAAGGGTAAAGGTCGTGATTTTCAAAAATACTAATCAGTCATAACATGCCTTAACAGTACAATGACGTTTAATCAAAGTTCCCTGTGGTCTATTTTAATAATCAAATCTATGTATTGTCCGTAGGTGGGCAGTTCTTTTTTAGAGTTAAGTTTTACGTATCCGATCCAAGTAAACTCCAGGAGGAGTACACTAGGTATCAGTTTTATCTGCAAATACGCCGGGATATCCTTCAAGGAAGGCTACAGCTACCTCCGAGTACTGCTTGCTTAATAGCCAGCTATACCGTCCAATGTAATTACATAGTACAAAGAATCACTATAATTTTGACCACTCTCCAAGCCGCTATTCATTAATCTCAATTATCTTTTTTATTTCATTAATCACCGAAGCCGAATTAGGCGATTATCATCCAGAGGAACACGGTCCGGGTTATCTATCTCGTTTACCATTAATACCTGGACAAACAGAAGAGATGGAAAAGAAAATAGCCGAGCTCCATAAACTCCACAAGTACGAGCAATCAGCGAGAAATATGTCACTTCCTCATCCCGTTTGGTTCCCATGGCTAATTAACGACTAACGTAATTAATTTGTTTGCGCAGAGGTCAGTTGCCAGCGGATGCTGAGTTCAACTTCCTGGACCATGCAAAGCGTCTCGACATGTACGGCGTGGAGTTACATAAGGCAAGGGTATGCACGTTTGCTGTTGTCCACTGTGAATGTAATGATCACTGTTGAACAATTACAATTTTGCATGCATTTATATTATTGTATATTTCCAAGTAGATTGCACGATATGCTAACGCACGTGGTGTACAAGGAACGAAAGCGTTGGTCAATTGTATTAATTAAAAAATTATAACAGCAATCGATACCCTTTTATAGGACTCTACGAACAAAGAAATTCAATTGGGAGTCACTTCGATAGGACTGGTTGTCTTCCAGAATAACATAAGAATCAACGTCTTCTCCTGGTCGAAGATTGTCAAGATCTCTTTCAAAAGGAAGCAATTTTTCATACAGCTACGCAGAGAACAGGTGCTTATTGAATTCATAAATCACCTTAAAAAAATAAGTACCTAGTGCAGATAGGTATCATAAACCTTTACCACGAGTTACACGATAAGCAGAACGTTCGCCGAGGATGGCACAACTCAATAAAACTTTTTATCCAGTCAGAGAATTACGACACGCTCCTGGGCTTCAACATGCAAACATACCGGAGCTCGAAGAACCTGTGGAAGGCGTGCGTGGAGCATCATACCTTCTTCAGATTGCACAGTCCGAAGATGCGTCCGCGACGTTTCCCCTTGACTCTCAGTAGCAGATTCACTTACTCAGGTCGCACAGAATTTCAGACAGTGGAGGACGGGAAACATCGTGCACGCGTAGAACGAACTTTTATACGGTAAGGCTACGTCAAAATGGCACAGGCTACCCAAAGTTCTTATCGTCTTCGAGATAAAAATTAATTTGACCTTGTCCCACGGCAAACGATTCGACGTTCTTAATTGAAAATGACAGTCGGTCATGAGACGTTTAAAGAAGTACACGGTATCTCGCGTCTGCGGAATGATGACGATTTTCCTCCGGGTTGTCGCTAGGTAGACCTAACTGATTTCCATCAGAGGATCATGGAACTGCGTAGAATCTAGTCTTTTTTGTTATTGCAGATCGCCTAGTAAGAGACTGGTGCACGGAGTTACCTCTGCACCGATCGTCGAGGAGAAAGGCAAGATTGCACTTCCACCAGGTAGACCACCACGTCCATACGACAATAAGGTTCAGAGTCTTGGATCCAGGGAGCCGCGTCAGGCTTGGGGCGAAGGAAATCCAAGCGATGAGTTAGTATTGATTGTTCTGCAGCTGCGGCTGCTGCTTGTCGCATGTGCGTTACGTTAACGTCTCTCGTCTCTGTGTTGCATGCTCTGGCTACGCAGTGAGGGTGGTTTTCTGTCCCTCAGAGAAGAGCTCAACGGCTCCCATACCCAGGGCGGTGCGTTCTCGCCGGTACTCGGTTCCAGGGTCTTGAGCTATGCTGATGATGACACCACCATCGAGAGGAATATCTATGATCTACCGGATTACAGTGAACCCACAAGTTCACCAGCTCCTCAGGTATCTCAATCAATTTCCTAGAACATCTTTCCTTCTCTAAGCTTTATGAAATTTCTAGTCGATAACTCTAACTTATTATCTATATTAACACGTTAGTGATAGCACGCGATAAGGAACGATTTAAAATTGATCTCTATTCAGATTAGGGATAACAATATGGTATCGTAGTCGTACATTATTCATTCCATACATTTAGTCTTTCTGATACTTTGCAAGATAAGACAGTCTTCTGATGTTATGATTTTTTGACAGATTTTGGAAGATGGTTTGGTGACAATAAGATTAACACCAGACGAACAAGGAAGATTTGGTTTCAATGTGAAAGGCGGTCTCGACCTGGATATGCCTATTTTAGTTTCAAGGGTCGCACCGAATACACCAGCTGATCGTTGTTACCCGAAACTCAATGAAGGCGATCAAGTATGTATTTCATGTTAGTTACAAATAAAAAAGTGACACTGAAACATGAAGCTGGAAACTCATACCTCAAAATTTAGGTTGTCTACATCAATGGTATCGATGTCAATGGAATGTTACACGAGCACGTAGTTAACCTGATACGACAATCCCGAGATTCCGGTATCGGCGAGCTCACCTTGACCGTCAGACCAAATGCACTTTACAACGCGCTAGCTGGAACCGACGAAACGTCAGAAGAGGAACCTCCCTACAGGTACAGTTATTCTTTCGCAATAAAGACCGCTGTTATCAGTTATCAGAGAATCAATGAACTATATCAATTTTCGTATAAAGATACGTACCGGATGCGCCACACGCTGCAGTTGGATCAGATGCACTTGCGCAGTCCATGCTCCTGCTTGCCGACGGCTTAGCAAGCGGTGCTCTGATTGCTCAGTACGAACAGTTGTATAGAAAGAATCCAGAATTGACTTCCCTCGAATCGAAGAAGCCAGAGAATCAAAATAAAAATCGTTACCGTGACATATCGCCGTGTAAGTATGAAAATAATCATACGCGCGTCCGAGTGCGCTAGCTTGATTCGTTAAATATACTTATATATTCTTTCAGATGACGTTACTCGTGTCATTCTAATGGGTTCCGTTAACGGAGACTACATCAATGCCAATTACGTGAACATGGAGATTCCCGGTTCCGGTATAATAAATCGTTATATCGCGACCCAGGGTCCGCTTTCCTCGACGGTAGCGGATTTCTGGCAGATGGTATTGGAAGCTGGTAGCACTTTAGTCGTGATGCTTACCACATTGGTGGAACGAGGTCGCGCTAAATGCCATCAGTATTGGCCCGCGATGAACGAGACTCTCACGCTGAGAAATCTTACGTTGACCTCGACTTCTGAGACGATCGAGGACACCTTTGTCTTTCGCGAATTCATACTCCGCGACATAAACGTGGGTATCTCGTATTGATACAGTAAGAAACGTCACGGTCGTAACGTGACTGTCAGTTATAACGAACAATTATGTTTTAATCCTTAGACCGGGGAAGAGAGGGACATTACTCACATGCAATATTGCGGCTGGCCAGATCATGGCGTACCCAGCGACTGGCGACAGTTCACCACATTCACAGAACGCGTCCGTTCGGCAAGAACGGGCATAGTTGAACCAGCAGTGGTTCACTGTTCGGCAGGAATAGGACGCACCGGTGTCCTTGTTTTAATGGAAACTGCCTTGTGCCTGATAGAGGCCAATCAGCCGGTGTATCCTTTGGATATTGTTCGTTCCATGAGAGACCAACGTGCTATGATGATACAGAATGCTGTACGTATAAATTCGTTGGATGGTCTAATTTATTTTGTAGCTGTCACAATAAATTAATTATGCTATCTTCATGTTACAGAGTCAGTACAGATTCGTTTGCGAAGCGGTTCACAAAGCGTATACGGAAGGCATTGCGAAGCCGCTGCCGGAGTTCAGCAGGTGAGACTGGAAATCCGTCCGGCCGAGCAGCTAAGAATGCGAAATTTCTTTGATCAACGGCCGCATTGGATTTCTCATGTCTCTCGACGAGTGCCAACGTAGACGCGATATTAAGCTCGTGCTTTCGACTTTCGCGAGTAGCTAATCTCGCGATTTTTACCATGGAACTCATTTTGCGATTTTTACTATGGAACAGGAAGAAAGTGAAAGGAGGATGAACGAAGAAAAATAATTGGTAGGCTCGAATCTAAAATAATCTGCCCTCTTCTTTCGTGGAGCATCTAAAGCTTAGTTTCTAGAACGTGACGAGGATTACTAAGGATTTCCCGAGCAGCCCTAAACGTAATCAAAGACCAGATTAATCGTAATTGATTGAGAGAGCATGGAGTGAACGATGTTTTCTTTTAATTCATATATCAATTTCTCTCTTTCTTTTTATATAATCACGCTACTAAAGAGGTATCGAGCCCCGATAGGAGCATATCAGGTCCGCGAGGACTCGCAATTCATAAGAGCCTTAACACATTCACTGCGAAGCATTTAATTATTTTATTATAATTTCTCTTTCGCTCTCTTTCCTTAACTTAGGGATTTTCTATTGATCTAATTCGCCGGTACTAATTAGACTGTCTGTCCGTAATGGGGATATTTATATAATTCATGTATAACAATTGTGATTTGTCTAGTGGTTCTTTTTACATTAAGAGTATGCACATAGTATCGACAGAAGAACCCCCACAAGTGGCTGATAATAATTTTAATGGAACGGTAAAACTTTTGGCGATGAATGTGTTAAAGTAATTTTTTAAGAAAAAAATATATATATACAAAACTGACCGGAGAGCAGTGCCTTGTAAATACGAGTAATATTGAAAGAGGGAAGAATTGTGAATTCAATTTTTAAAAGACTTTTTCGGCCGCTCGCCCGTGTCACTTGTATATTTTTCTATATAACAATCCGACCGTACCTAAAGCAATGGAGCGATCGTACAGAACGACCAATTATATGAAAAGGAGAAAAAACCGTAATTAAAAAACGAAAACGTTCCGTCGAGCCACCCAGGCGAACATAAACCAGCCGAATAAAAGCACAAAAGTCCTCTTGGAAGAATCGAGCAAAATTGAGTGCAGCTTATTGTGAATAATAATATTTCCCCGTGGACGAAGTATGTAATAGGGAGATTTAACATAGAGAAACTAGAGAAGGTAAATGAAGAATCAAGGAGAAAAAAAAGAGAGAAACGTAGGAATAACGAATAAGAAATACAAATGGAAAAAACTGATAAGCGTACGAAGCAGTATTCGATATAAGTACAATTAACAATATATATTTCTACGTAAACGCTCGCCATTGCCCGACGAGCCTCGATCGCAAAGATGTTGGTAGCTGTCTAGTCTCGTGATTGATTTGTACTTTTCAACGATTGAATAAAGCCATTTTATAGGAATGTCCTTCCATTTTCTGTTCTCATGACTTCAGTATTGCTCGTAGCCTCGTGCACGATGAATTAAAAATATAGGATACAAATTCAAATTCTAGTGATTAGCGTCGTAAAAAGGAACTACAGAATTAAATATATCTTTTATTCGACACCTGCCTTATAATTTTGTACGTTCGAACCACGAAGAATCCGACCTGAAACTTTCGTTTCATTAAAATCAGGTCACCCCCCTTTCAATTCTGTGTCCTATTCAAAATGCACGAGGTGTCCTGTTAGAAAATTTAAACCGTTCATCTTTTTCATTTTTACTACTCGCCAACGTGTATACGTCAGGCAAGACAGTCTTAAGTGGTCGTATTTAAATACGCAAGTGAAATTGTAATAATTGAGTAATCCTTTGGCTCTTGTATTTACGTGACCAGTTTGTCACGTAACTCGGAGACTTCTTTTTTTTACGTAAAAACTTACAAATTGAACAGACACACTGGTACTTCATATCATTCTTCATTGACAGAATGTATCTTCTGTCAGTCTCTTTCCTATATTCTCATAACAGCTAAAAAAGTACCTGGATGCCTTAAGAAGTTCTCCCACTGTTCTACGTTACCTCGGGTAAAAGGATTTCTCACTGGTGCGATGGACTACCAATTCAATCTTCAGCCACTCCTCCTTTGACTCCCTACAAAACTCACGATGAGTATAAAAAGCCAGTGGGAACGCAGTCTCGTCTAGTTTCATTTCCATTGCAACACGTTACGCGCGACCACAAATATATTACAGTGAGTAGGACATAATTATTGTTCAACAGTGCTCTGCTAACTTGTCATTACATCGAACTTCTTTGAGAGTGATAAGACCGTGCCGATGGATAATTTTATATTTGCAGCTTGGAGTGAACCCCTTTTTTTTAAACTAACAATTATAAAAGATCTTAGACAATCTTTTGAGGGATGACCATAGACATTTGATTGCAGATGATTATTTGAGAGAACTTTGAAAGAATCACTAATTATATTTCTCTTAATTTATAACGCAGAATCACTTTAGAACGTAACTCACCAGCTGAACTTTAATGCAAGTCTCTTATTAAGAGGGAAAGTTAAGCGTGGGAAAGTATACGCGAGATGGAAGTAACGGGTATTTCCAGGCATAGTTGGAGATTCTTCTTTTTTTTTTTAGTTTCAATGACCCCCTTGGCCTTTTGAAACCATAATAAATTCTGTTTGACTCGATGGTCTCGACACGAGGAACTTTCGAAATTATTTGTATTTCCATCACCCCCGATAAAACACTTTACAATAAATAGTATTCTAGGTACTGTAAAGTAAGCGTAGCCTCTGCTATTTATTAATTAAAGAATAGAACAGAGAATCCCTGACAAGTAAACGCCTTCGCTCTCGGTATCCGCTAAACGAGTTCGAGTAAGCAAGAAGAGATATTGGTTTATAAGAGTAAATGGAGAAAACTATCGCGAAAGAAACAATGAGATATTCATATGGAAGTATCTTAACTTCTTAACTAGATTAACTGATAACTCGGTAACGTGTTATAATTAATAAAAAATAGTTTAAAGTAATTACAAAGCTAAGTATCTACTTTGTTTCTTTTTGCCAATATAAAAATATTATAAAACGCGAAAGAAAATTATGTTTCATAATCAAAAGTATAATTTAAGCTCAAAATATCTTATAATTCTAGATGAACGCCTACGTCCTGTCTGTGATGATGATGCTGATCGGAGTGTCAATAGCTTTTCCGCAAAAGGATGGCCAGATATTTAGCAACGAGGCAATTCGACAGGCCCAAAATACATATCTGATACCTAAGGACGCAACGATCCAAAAGGTCCAGGAAGGAATTGAGTTGGCAGCTTACGAATCGATTCCCGGCGACCAGAGGATCAATCTCTTCGAAATTCTTGGCGAGCACGTACCACCGGAAGTCGTGAACAATCTTCAAAGTCAGGTCGACCAGATAGGCCGAAACTGACACACTTCATTCTTAACTCGTAGAATATTTATTAGGGACAGCGACATTACACCTTGATGTATCGTCTATGATTTTTCACTTTCATAAAATAAATCATTGAAAATCCAGTCGTGTATCCTTGGTACTTCGTTAAATCTGTTCGACTAACCAAAACTATGCTGAATGATCACTGCGAACAATAAAAAGTCCAGGAAAATTGCCAAAAATTTCATCGATATACTGTATATGCATAAAAATACATGGTTAGATATTGGATCGGTGCAAGCAATAAATAAGTTACTGTTTCATTGTGCTGCGACAAGTGTTTCGCAGCTCATTAAGTATCAAGCATCATTGGTGTATCGAACAATAAAAAAGTTATTTTACATGAAATCAGGTCCTCTTGTTGTACATTCAATAAAAATATTGTACAAGGAACCTGAGTACATATCCAATACAAGGCATTACCGGTGCTACAACGACAAACTTATTTGTCAACTGACAATGGATCCCTTTTTCACCATGACAATATGGTTGCGCTATCAAGTATTATTATTACAGTATAAATACGGCTCTAAATCGTTTAATGCTGCGAGAAAATGTTATTGTGAAATCACGAGAGATTCACCGTAGCCTCTTTAGCAATTATGTATGCAGCCGATGTGACACGTCTCGGAGAAAGCTGCCGGACGGCTTTACTTTCACTTCACATAGATTCGCGTTATTATTAAGCAACTCTTCTTCCCGCTTGCGCACCTCGTGACGATGTAAATCAAAGAGAAAAAGAAAATCGCGAAATTGACACAGTTTAAAAAAAAAAGAATCAATACTCTTCTCTCGCGCATTTCCATTAGCTCTTTGCGAGTTGGATTTATTTAATAATAACATACTGTGCCTGGTTGTCGGTAATAACGTTCGCATACACAATTCATTTTTTTTTTATCATCTTATTGGAAATATAAAAACCATGACGGACTAATGTTTGTACAGTAATGATAAATAACTTAGACAATAATTATCCCTGATGGGATCTGCTTGCTATTTGAAAGTGTCTTTTCGTTTCTTTTTACCTTGTATGTTGGTTTTGTATTTCTTTTTTGTATATATATATTTTTTTTATACATTAACATATCATCACTCGAGAAGGCTGGAATCTGCGAAAACTGTCGAGAATTTGCAAAACTGTCCCGTTGCGCTTTTGTCGCAATATTCGTAAGTTTGTTGTAAACTGTTACGGCTCGCAGTGCAACGTGACACGACTGACACTGCTGCGGCAGGATTTCCCCGCATGAATTAAGCCGCGCGTAGAATCTTGGTCCACGGGGTATATAGCGAATTAATATAATAATTTTGAATATAATTTGTCTGTATGATCAAATCAAAAGTCAATCCGACACGAGATAAATTTACGTCCATGCAAGAGAATACGATCGTATTGTTTATGGCAATAACAAAGTGAGAAAGTTTTTGCACACCTTCCGTTATGGGTATCATCGTTCTTTTACTGTTCTGTTGGCATTTATGTTTTGTCTTCTTTAAACGCGTGGCGCACTTCACCAAGTCCATACGACAACGTGGGTAGCACTTATTTCCTGAAAAGCAAAAAAGGATCGTTTTATTCTATGGGGTTATGGAATAATTTCTATAAAGCGAGACCTCGGGAGGATCGGGATGTCTGCTTTGTACTTTACACAACGGAGTTTAATAATTACCTGGACTTTTTGGAGCCGCGATCACGTCTGTCGGAACTTTCCTCGCGAGACCGCTTCTTCGAACTCGGCGACGAATGGGAGGACTTGTGTCTGTCGCTCTTTTTTGGACTGTGAAAAAAAAAAAGAGACAAAAATTAGGAAACTTATTAACGATAGAACGAAATTCACGGTAATCACCTGTGTCTGGACGATTTGGAAGGAGACACTTTCTTGTGTGAACCCCCACTCCGCGATCGATCCGTTCTTTAATAGTTAAATAAGAGCAACTCAGTGGTAATTGAATATTGAATCACCGAGTTCCAGATATAAACTAATCTTGGGAAACTAAAGAAATCATTCCAGTGCGCTCACCTGTGTTTGTCCGAAGATCTTCTTTCTTTGCCGCTCGATGAACTTTTACTCTTCGAACTGGAGGAGCTCTTATGTTTTGAATTGTGCCTGGACAAGGACAGTGTACAATTTACAATAATCCTATGAGAGTTACAAATATATATCAGATCGAAATGTCAAGGCTTCATCCAATTACCTGTTCTTCGACGGAGACGAGGACTCTCTTCTGCTGGATTTCTTTTTGTTGGCGGTGGAATTGTAATCATCACGGAATCTCTCGTCCGATCTCTCCTTATCTTCCTCCGCAGCTTCTCTCTCAAGATCCGACCAGTCTTTACCAGACTCTTCGGAGCTGCCCAATTCCTCCTCTGCAAATATGGACATCGATTCAATATTTTGTATCTGCTAAAGAGAATCACAAGTATTCCAATACTGTACCTTCGCTATCAGAATCTTCTGATGCTTCGGAGTATTCAGAATCATCATCAGATTCTTCTTCGCTCTCCATGTCAGAGGGCTGTAAGAAATTATGTAATATTTACAATTAATTTGTAAGGAGTTTGATGATCTTCGATAAGGCTCTTTTCTAAAAGCTCACTTCGTAAGCGTCATCCTCTTCTTCTTCCTCGTCGTCAACTTCCTCATTTTCTGCATCACTCTCCGGATCCAAGAAGGTCCAACCACCGCTATCGAAGAAACCTTCGGGATCGTCCGTAATAGTTTTCATAATTTTCGTCCAATTCAAAGACTGTACACCTTCGGAGTATCGAATGTCGCACGAGCTGTAAAATTTTTATTTAAAATCATAAACTATACCGATTAAATTAATCCAATTACTTTTGTAAAACTACACTTACTTCAACCATTCCTTCACGTGATCCAGCATGTTCATTGGAATAGCATTGACCATAGCGACTTTGCGATGATAATCTTTAAAGACAAAAATCATATCGAAATTCTTCAGATGAAATTGTACTCTCTCAAAATGTACCAATTCCACGTCTTCCAGTGTAATGACAAATGGTGGCTATAAAAAAAGTCAAATTATTAACATTTAATAATCATCGTTCTCTCACCGGTCTATATCTACACTCACCCATTCGGTAAGATTGACAAGGCATCCACTGGTTGGCTGTAAAAGGACCGTACTGCGGTATGGAGCACCGGGAAAGCCCAGTTCTCTGAATGGAGTGTCGAATTCGATTTCTTGTTTAGTCATTCCTTCAACCTGTGAAGGACAATGAAAAAAAAAAAAAAAATTATAATACCCCTCCAATCATTTATCCAAGAAACAAATGAATTTTGTAAAATACAAATAATCATATACCTTTTCACAGAAGCTCTTGAACGCAGTTTTCAGTTTATGCCTCAATTCTCGCTCGGACTGCTCAGCAGCAAGATCATCACGGTCATGCATATGCTGATGTTTTCCCAAGTCAGTAGTGATCTCACCGACTTCCGTGTAGAACTGTACATCCACATGTTTCTTCTTACCAAACATGATAGCGTGCTGCAGGAAAAACAACAATTAAGTCTCTTATCTATCTGAATTGAAACAGTGGACGTACCTTTAAATGGAAATGTAAAAGAATAATCATTTCTCCGTCGCAGGGCTGGAAGAAGGCATTCTTGATGTTGTTGTAAAGAATATCAACTTTATCGCCACGGACGGAAGTGTATCTGAATCCATTAGTATGCGCCTCGAGACCACCGGTCATTCTTTTAGTAACGATGTTGGGCCTGATGTAAAGATCCTTGAGTTTAGGATTGCCCTTATTCTGCGAGAGAATAAGAGTGTCCTGCTTAACGAGATCCTCCTTTTCGCGTTCCTCGGCTTCGCGATTCTTAAACTTCTTTTGGACTTCCTTGATCAATCGGAATGCTGTATTGAGATTGGAAGATGGTGCTGATATCTCTCCAGGCTCCTTGGTATTCGTGGACCGATACGTTCTATGAATACCAATGTACAATGTTGTAAGATACTGCCCGGTTTAACAAATTTAATGTACACTTACACTTCCTTGACAAATGTGGCATCCGGCTGTGGATAAGTGCCTCCCTCGTTACGTCCCATAGTTGCACCGGGATGGAAGAAATTAATTCTGAGATAGGTATAATCCCCTTCGACAGACTGTGAGATATTTTTGATAGTCGATATGTGAAAGGGTACAGGAACGCCAAAGATTGGTAGAATTACAGTTTCATATTTTTTGTCTGGAACAAAATTATTTACGTACTTCGTTACAGCTCTAAAGTTTAAGGGTAATGTGAAATATAGATGAACTTACCAACGTAGAGCTTCAGTTCCTTGACTTCAGGCTCACGCGGCATGTGACTGAGACTCTTGTAAGAGACTGTAGATTTTCGAATTTTTTCCTGCTCCTTTCCACCGGACTGTTGAGCCAATCTAGCCTTAGCAATTTCATTGAGTTGTTGGGCTAATTCCTTTTGATGTTGCTTTCTTTTCTCTTCGGAACTGTGTTCTGTTCTAAGTTTGGATTCTATAACAGCCGTTCTCTTTCCACGACCCAGGATTGGTTCTGGCTTTGGTTCATTTTCTTTTCCACTACCCTCCTCTTCCTCCTCCTCGTCATCCTTTAAGTAGATACCAATATTCTTTACTTTCTTCTTCGACGGCGTTAGAACCGTGGCTGGTTGTCCCTGGACAAATTTTTAAAAAGGTACACGTCATTCCAGTTTTTGGTTTTGTATGTAATGCTTTGTTATGTATCTTACCTCATTCACTATAACGGTGTCGCCGATGAACAATGCGTAGTTCTTTCCTTCTTTGTCGGTAGCTTCTGGATTATTGAGATTAGAAAGACCAACATTGACATTAAAAACCATTCCTTTTTTGACAATAGCATGCGTTTTTGGTCCAATAAGTAAAGAACTCTCCCGGAACTCTATACCCATTGCGAAACCAAAATTTTTAGTCAAGTGATCGAGCATGTTGGGCTTTTCATTTTTGACAAATTTTATTCCAGTATCGTAAACTTCACTTATTTTTGTTCCAGCTACGAGTTTCTTTAGAATTTCTTCCTCCAGTTGAAGCAGGAAATTGTAGTTGTCCTAAATGAAATCGACGCGTTATAAACACTGCATCACGAAATAAGTAATATATTTTATTGGAATCAGAACTTTCTTCGTACCTCAATGGTCTTTGTAGGATTAACCAACAATGTGCGGACAATATTTGAACAATACGACTTGTATCGCGCACCCAGCGAACAAATAATAACTCCAAAATGAACTATATTTTTGTCACTGACTACGCTAAATTTAAGTGAATAATTTCCACCACTTTGAATTATGGCTGGATAACACATATCAACCTGAGTAACGTCAACGCCAGTAACGTATTTCTTATTTGAGATAGCTGCATCTACGCCTTCTGCGAGTTTGGAGTGCTTTACTTTCTGCAAGAGAGTTTTGTCATTGGATTTGAATTCCAAATATTTTTCTACGTTTCAAATAAATAGGAATACTTTGACCGATAAGGGGATTTTACAAACCTTGTCGGAATCAATGATTTCCATTATCTGATCTTTCAAATACTTTGTAAAAACGTCTACAGAAACTAGGCAAGCTTTTTTGATAGTCAGAATCTCTGAATCTTCCTTTGGACACATAACGTAAGCTGCAGCGGCACTTACATCGACCTTTGAATATAATTAATAAATTATTAAGCATTACTCGACAATTACCATCTAAAGCAATATCTTACAGTATCAAATGATTCGGGTTTGAGAGCTGCTCTCCATGCATCCATGAATGCTCCAGGATAATTTTCTTTTGAAAATACTCCTAAAGTTTTGCCCTTTTTGCTACCCTTAATAACATCAATGAGTTTGGCAAAGTTGGCTTTATCCTCATCATTCTGAAAAAGTTATACAGCATATTAGACTTTAAAATCAATATTTTCTGATAGCTAAAACATCCTTCATATACTTACTCTGTCGCGCACTAACAGCTTCACTGGTGGAACTCCCGTGTCTTCTGTCTTCTGATTCTCGACCTTCCTCAGAAATTCAATTTTCTTCTTACTGGCAAGAAAATGAATGGAATCCTCGGCAAGGATCATGATGGTGTCAGCCAATTCGTAGCTGAGCAGCCACGTCTGCAAGAATACAAGATACAGTAACCCTAAGGCTCCTAAGCATCTCGCAATAATTTGAGATATAAAAATAATAATTATGTTCTTCAGAGATAACTACAAATACATATTCATTGCATGTCTCTCGTTACACAAATATCTCACAGAAATTCACACAAATTTATTTTAATCTACCTGAAGAGCTGTGGACTTGCTATAGACAATATCCTCGTCCGTACCGACGGCGGAGACGAGGCAATCCATTTTGCTGAAACTTTCATCTGTGCCGACTTCGCCATCCTGTATAAAAAGGAAAAAGCATCAGCTCAATCTCATATAATATGAAATATGAAAATCAATGTTGAAGTAGACGACCACGTTACCTTCCACGCAGCGTAAAGACGCTTCATACGCCGGAAAAACGTTTCTTTATCGAGAGTTGCGTTTGACATGATGTCGAATCCGTTTTAGGTTGTAAACCACAAAGCAGCTTTGCTGCTCAAGCTGGAACGCACTATACCTAAGCACTGCCAGTACTGCTCGTACGAGAAAACGTATTTCAAAGCTCAGCGCAGTTGAAACTTATAGCACGTCGCACACCAATAATTAAAGCGCTTAAACCTTTTTTCAACTGTTTATTGACCAATCGTTAAGACCCGACTGAGCGTTCAGACATACTTTACATTTTCTTTGTTTCCCGGCTCTTAAAACGCTAAGAATGCTCGAACGGCAAGTTCCAATGCGGACATGGCGGGATTTGTAACCAAACCGCAACGAGCTTCAACTGGCTTGGACTACGATAAAAAGTAATATAGATTGCACACTGAGTATCTCGTAGTGATTGAAACGGGAGATGAAGTTTGTTTTTTCTCTTGGTTTCGTGAAACATATAAATTGTTCCATGTTGGTATTCCTCTGAACTGAGTAACTTGTCCAACATAAAACGCACATAAAACGTATTATTTTAGGAACACAAATCATAAAAATAATGCTTGAAACTTCAGACTGTTCCATTTTGAAAACTGCTGGTAGTTGACTCCCAACGGATACAGCTTTAAATGAATAAGCCTTTGAGATTCTGATACACAGAAATATTTGACGATTATCTCCAGACTGCTGCAACTATGTTTTTTTTTCGATATGTTTAAGCGATGCGTAGTTTATATGCATAAGTAACGAAAGTCTAGCAATCCGTTCCTCGCCTGTATAAAGACGTCCGGTGGTTTAAATGTTAAGGGAGGTAATTTTAATAATTTTAAAAAACATTTATTTCTATAGGATTTTATGGAATTTCTGGTACTTGTCGTAATATATTACACGCCTTATTATCTAAACAGTATAATATGCCTAGAACTTGAATTCCTTGTACTTCTTTGAAGATTTCGCTTCCTGGGTTTGTTGACGCTTCCGTTTGCTCTGTAACAAAGAATATTGTCAATGAAGGAACAGAATATTGAAAGAAATAATGCAGTGCAAAAGAAATGAACCTTTTGCCGTTGGACGTGATCCTGTA